>UYYA01004659.1:0-78890 GCA_900624975.1 Angiostrongylus costaricensis
ATCTCAGCACTTCATACGAGTTATATTTCACAACATACCCTGCCATTAAGAAGAAAAAAGGCAGTAAATAAAAGAGTTAAAATAATGGCAATATTAATCATAAAAGAAGGCAGTGGTGGTGATGCCGTCTGAAACGAGCAGGGCCCAACCATTCCATGCGGCTGGCTCAACCCTGCCCCGAATCCACCAGGCCTCCACTCATTCCGGGGTCAGAAAATTCATACTACACTTGTCTGCGACGAGCTCACTCCCTTCAATCTACAGTAGAACGCCCTAGAACAATTATTCAGCGATTCCAGGAAGAACCGACGACAACAGTCATGGGTGCGAGGAAGCAAATAGAATGCGAGAAGCGCTGTGACCCCGCAATATCTGGTGACGTCGAAGCATGTAAAAAAATAATGGCAAAAATAATAATAATTTACTAATTTCCCAACGCAGGATGAATAACGGGCTTGCTTAGCTCGATGTGGGTTCGAACAAGAATAGCATTCGTGGTAAAAGGCATCATTACCACCGCTACCCATCCCAATAGTAGTAGTACTCCTAGAAATTGTGCCATAGTTGCCCAGTGAGTGTAGCGTTAATGTTGTTTGCTTGTTGGACGCGACTTCGAAGTATCTCGCCTTTCACCTCACAGTCATTTACTGCAAGGTTTGTTTGGATTAAAGTAAAATATAGGCATATACCTCACTCACTCATCTGTGATTATGTGTACATACGTAAACAGGCATTTGCCGAGTGGTCACAGCAAAGATAAGGAACCTATTTCCTGAAATGTGCCTGCATCAGGGCAAACCCAATGTCGCCTTTGATTATGGCTTAATCCCTATCTTCCGTTTGTGAACGGCGCACCGGTAAGTCACCTCACCAGTAAGATGTGGGAGTGAATGCATCAACATTTAAAGTCATTCGTTTTTCTTAGATCTAAATTGTTGCTGCTTTTCTTAAGAAACAAGTATCACCTTTAAAAGTTAAAGTTAATATATTTGAAATAAAAATAAAAGCAAAACAGCTTCCGTAGACCGATGAGATAGTAAATAACATCCTGTTACCCGTTTAAAAATAAGAGTTTTGATGTGAAACGAAACCACCATATTTTTCAAAACTCACCACTAAGGTTTAAGGCATCTGAAAGAGCTAATCGAATGAGGAAAACCTCAAAGCCCTACTATTCCATCTGTTTTCATTACAAAAATAGAATATGTAAAAATGAAAGTAGGAAGAAAAAGTGTTGAATAGGTGATTGTAGGTGGAAACAATAGAAAATCAATACAAATCGAAAAAAATCGAAAAAAAAATAAATAGAATAGAAAAAAGAACGAACTTAGTTATGAAAATAATACTTTTAGTTGCAATGCGTAGCTGGGCATGGCAAATGTGCACCGAACTCGGCTACTTCCAAACTACTGACAGTAATCAATCTACCATCTTTGGCAGGACGCTTCCAGTGGAGTCAGTCACTTGCTCAATCCCACAACAATAGGCATTTCATAGCTGAACGGGCTTCGCTGTATCGCTTCTTATGCGTCGAAAAATTGCAATCATGGAACAATATATTTATTTATGTGATCTTATAAACTGATCTTCTTAAGCTGACGCGAGGTTGGTACAGGTCTTCGTTGTCATTGTCGTTGTTTTTGATGTCATTGATCGATGGCTGACGTTTCGGCGACTTCGCCTTCCTCAGAGCCTGGACGTACTTTATGTTAGAATACTTTTCATTATTCGGTGGAAAAGAAGGTTAAAGTATTAATGAAGATCAAACTTTCAAATAGACGCCATATTGAACAGAAAGGCCACTCACCGTGATGTTACGTGTGGGACTGGCCCACACGTAGTCCACGCGAGAAAGACACGCCCCGGGGTCAAAATATCATTTTGAAATAGGGCGCCAGGTCACGCATGATGGTGAGGCATTCGTCCTTCCGGTTCATCTTTGGATTTTTGAAATTTATCCAAAACGCCTCAAGAGTTTTGCGCGTTGATGTTTTTGATTCCTGCGCTAGGAACCGCACATTCACTTCAAAATCATCGCCGTTGTGCTTCTGTGCCCAATGCGTACCTAGAGGGGTGTTTAAACGGATTTTAGCTTTCCCATCTCGATGNTCTTTTATGCGGACACAAAGTGGTCTACCCGTTTCCCCGATATATTCCTCGCCGCATGCATTACATGAGATCAAGTATATTATACCTAAACTCATGCAATCCCCGTCTCTCCCGTTAGGACAGATCATACATTTTTCTGAGCTGCACAAACGATCATGGAGGCGGTGGCGAACTATTTGACGACGTAGGGTACTTGGCGTGAGGTGAATAATTGCTACATAATTTTCAAGACCACTTTTTCTAAAGCACTTTTTAATGGCGTGACTTACTTCATTTATAAAAAAAATATAAAAAAATGAAGTAAGTCACGCCATTAAAAAGTGCTTAAGAAAAAGTGGTCTTGAAAATTATGTAGCAATTACTGACCTCACACCAAGTACCCTACGCCATCAGTTAGTTCGCAACCGTCTCTATGATCGTTAGCGCAGCTCAGAAAACTGCATGATCTGTCCTAACGGGAGAGACGGGGATTGCATGAGTTTAGGTATAATATACTTGATCTCATGTAATGCATGCGGCGAGGAATATATAGGGAAAACGGGTAGATCACTTTGTGTCCGCATAAAAGAACATCGAGATGGGAAAGCTAAAATCCGTTTAAACACCCCTCTAGGTACGCATTGGGCACAGAAGCACAACGGCGATGATTTTGAAGTGAATGTGCGGTTCCTAGCGCAGGAATCAAAAACATCAACGCGCAAAACTCTTGAGGCGTTTTGGATAAATTTCAAAAATCCAAAGATGAACCGGAAGGACGAATGCCTCACCATCATGCGTGACCTGGCGCCCTATTTCAAAATGATATTTTGACCCCGGGGCGTGTCTTGCTCGCGACTCCACGTAAACTACGTGTGGGTCAGTCCCGCACGTAATATCACGGTGAGTGGCCTTTCTGTTCAATATGGCGTCTATTTTAAAGTTTGATCTTCATTAATACTTTAACCTTCTTTTCCACCGAATAATAAAAAGTATTCTAACATAAAATACGTTCAGGCTCTGAGGAAGGCGAAGTCGCCGAAACGTCAGCCATCGTTCAATAACATCAAAAACAACGACAACGACAACGAAGACCTATACCAACCTCGCACCAGCTTAAGAAGATCAATTTATAAGATCACATAAATAAATATATCAACTATCTATGCCGAGGTTCATAGAAAGTCGGTCTTTCGAGTTATTAAGACATGGAACAATAATTTTGAAGCCGACCTATTAACCTCGGCAGTAGAATAATCAACATGTGTTAAATTGTTGAGCCTTCACGAAGTTGATAAACTAGCCTTTTTCGGCTAACGTTTCGACATTTTTGTCATCATAAGAGCCAATGATCCGCATCAATGGTTCAAAGTTGCACGCCTTATGGACTCGGATCATCGGCTCTGATGAAGACGAACACGTCGAAGCTTTATCTGAATAGAACTAATTTATCCACCTCGTGTAAGCTCAACAATTTAAGCACATATTCATGAAAATCCTTTGCCTCCAAAAGCAACTCTTTCCATAGCTCGTTGAATGGATGAGCGCATGACTGAGTTCAAATCGCATGCAATTTTAAAAAGAGTCTACAGCAACGCCTACGCTAACAGTCCATTTTACCAGGTTCTTCTCCAATCAATGTGTTGATCTCTTCGGTCAAGGGTATACACTCGCCTTTACGTACGACGGAGTTGCTGGAGTACGGAAAAAATACGGTGGAGCGTCTGCTTATCGGGTATGGCAGTCATGAATTTTTTAAAGAGGAAAGAATTGTACTTGTCAATGTGAACTTCGTTTTGAACACCAAAAAATGTCAATCCCATAACAATAGGCAAAAATGTCAGTAAGAACTGCACTGAGTCTTTGACAAAATATTGTTTCGTAACAAAAAGAAAAGGGCACGGATACGGATAACAAGTGGTAGTGATGTCCGTCATCACGAGCATAGTGCCAGTTCGACTCCGCTCCGGGCCAAATAAGTCTCTCATCCCTTTGGGATAAGGACATTGCTACCGGACTTGTCTATGAAAAAAAGATACTCTCTGCAATCCATTTGGGAACGCTCCAGTCCGATTATCTCAGGACTCTAGGGAGAATTGCTCGACTAGCATTCTACAACATTCAAGATGAAATGGAAATCCTCAAGCAGCAACCGAAGCCACACGTAAAAGTTGGAAGACATGGACAACGGATGCGAGGAAACGAATCGAATGTGAGAAGTGCCGGGATCCGCACAGTAGACGTGAGGGCGGATCAAATAGAAATAAATAAAAAATATCAAGTCAAAATAAAAAATAAAATCGAGTCGAATAAGTCAAGTAAAATGAATAAAATACTTTATCAAATAAAATCAAGTAAAATAAAATAAAAATACGAAAGGAAAATGAACGGTTATCGCACTACACATGAGAGTGAAAACTGAACTTTAATGAGAACCGGCTTTATTTGTGCGGAAGATACGCCCGCACTCACTGAACATCTCCCCAGCAATGATTGCACTTGAAATTAAGTATGTTCCGAATATTGTGCTAGTTTTTCGAAAAAAGGAGCATTCGAAGACTTTTGATTCTTAATAGACACTTTAGAATATGACTAAAGACCTTAACAATGAACTAAAGCAGCGCTATTATTAACTCCTCAAGCAGTATTCGTTTAAGGGTACAAACGTTGTGTTTCCTAACGGTTCCATCGACCCTTGGAAATCACTCGGCGTTCTACACTCAGATATCAATAAAAACGTCGACGCCTTCATGATTGAAGGTGAGAATGATTTCCCTTTTCGCTACCAAACTGTTATTTATCTCTAAAATGCGGTACGAACGAGGAAGGATGAAAAGATGTAATGACTTCTTGCACTTCACAGCAATATCTAACTGCGACGTAAACAGCTTCCCATTTGTAGTCATGTTGTAAGCACTCACATACCTGATAAAGTGTAAAAGACTTTCATGCTCTATGTCCCTTCAATATTTTAATACCACCGCTATGTATGTGTGGTGGACTCAACTTGTACTACACTGGGAACTTGGCAAGATGTATTCTAAGGTGTCAGAATAAGAAGAAAATAGAAGAAAAGAAGGAAAGGGAAACTTCTCACACAAAAATCGAAATGAACACCCAACATACTTTTAGTGACTTCCTGCACAACGCAGGTATTTTTAGCATAAAATGCCAACCATTAACATTAACTGATATGCATTGCTTTCAATGCATTCAATGTGAAGATAGAGGCCGCTTACAATTTTAAAGCAAAATACCTGAACCAATAGTAGATTTTACTAATTCCACCACGTTTTTGCCATACACAAATGGAATTCTGATTGTCTGAAACATAAAAGAGGGTTTTTCTTGCTTCTTTTTCGTCCACCTTGTGTATCAGACTCACTTTACAATACGACCGCCCCACGGTTTACCGCCTCATCATAGCTGGAAGGGTTCCTAGGTATCGAGCTGCAATGTATAGCAGAGAGTACATTCCCTCAGCAGGGTCGTCCAGGGTAAGAAGGGGTCCGACGTTTCCATCAGGAAGCTCAGGTAAGAATGAAGCGGTACCAGGAATCACCGCCGTCGTGGTATCAAACTAGTTGCATGGTGGCAAATCTCCTCCTGATCCACAAAGGCAGCGACTTCCTGGGGTAATCATGGCCTGATAAAGGCTTCGGCTAGGCTGAACAATAATACACTTTACTAATTGAACCGTATTTTTATCCTATACAGACAGAATTCTGATTTTCTGGAACACAAGAAAAGTTTTTCGGGATTCTAGAGAATTACAGTGGCTTAGCCAGCGCAGATCCAGTCTCAGTACCCGTTACACTGAGCGCTCCTGTCTACGACGTTGGGCAGTGAGACAACGAGTGGGAGGCGACCAAATCTCGAGTTGCACAGGATGTCATCTAAAACGAACAAACCGAAAACGCCCACGACACACCATGAGACTGTTTTTTGCTGTGCATCTATAACACCAGAACAATCTGTTCAGACACCGACGCCTACGCTCCACTTGTGACCGCTGGTTGCATCAAATTGCATGTGATCGCCCTGCTTGAGACGAAAAGCAGGAAGACCGACATACACCAATTAGATGACGGAACTCTTGTCATTCGGGGAGGGAAAGTTTCGTAACGGAATGTCGAAGGCGCTAAAGTTGTTTGCACTCATTAATTTCGCATCTAATTACCTCATACGAAACCCTTTCACCGCGCTTGGTCATTGTTTGTCTTCAACTTGCGCCGCAGAAGAAAGTCGGTATCATCAACTGTTACCATTTGCACAACTGATAAGAGTGAACTGAACGCGTTTTACAACAACTTGGAGGAAGTTATCCACAACAAAAAGTTTTTCTGTAAATTCGTTATTGAAGACTTCAAAAGCAGATTAGAAACGGCAAACGAAAATGAATATAGCATAAGGAGAGTGGGAATAGGAGAAGGAAATTAGAACGGAAATCGTCATGTAAGACTCCTGTCATTAGCATGGCCCTTCTATGGGAATTCATTTTTCGAGAAGGCAGAAAATCGCCGCTGGACATGGAAGTCTCTCAACAACACCACTCATGCAAAGATCGACAGCCTTCACACAAGCAGAAGATGGTGCTTCTTTAATACGTCCGTAGCTACGAAGACACGATTCAGTAATAAGCTGAAAACGAATCCTTGTCATCGTCCAAGAAAAACGAAACAAACCATATTTAATGAAAATATTCTCAATAAAATCCCTCATATAACTAGCAGGCAAAGAAAGGCCCGGCCGATAACTACAAGTTCGTCACAGAAGGACTCAAAATTTGTGCAAAAAATGACTCATTCCCTCAAACAAGAAGTTCAGACCGCATCTCCATCACCACTAAGGAGTTGTTGGAGAACAGAAGGAAAGCACGGCTGATAATAAATGCCAACTGTAAAAGATCTTTCCCAGATAGAAAAAGTGATTATTTGTACGCAACTCGAAAACGATCCAGTCTGAAGAAGTGCCTTTGGGATCTTTGCGACTATAATGTTCCGCTATCCGCCCTAATGAATAAAGATGGGACTACTAGTACGTCGTGCCACGTTGTGGAATTGACAACAGAAAAATTCTAATCTTTTCCACTCTACCGCCCACCTCGGATCTCGAAATCATCGATGGTAAGAAACCGCCCAGGATTGTACCCTCTGAAGTTCTAGTTGAATATAGAAAGCATAAATGGAGGCACACCTAATAATGTCATCGACAATTTCCTTAGAACTGGTGACCGCAAATTATATGTACTGCTCTCAACTCACATGATATCTTACTTTTATAAAGACAAAATCTCAGACCAGTGGAGGACGTCGCACACGGCCATCCTACCCGAGAAGGGTAACCGAAGGGATCTTCGTAACGTTCGCCTGATATTCTTGTTAAGTATGCTCTACCAGCTGTTCATGAAGATTATCCTTTCGTATATCGAAGATCTTGGCACAAAAAGTTGAGCAAGCAGGATTCCGACAGGGATTCTGCTGCACGGACCACCTCCAAACCGTATCACTGGCCATAGAAGTCTGTCGGGTGTGCAGTCTATTCCTAGCCTAACCTTTATCGACTACGAGCAAGCTTTTAATAGGGTCTAAATCAAGGGAATCCTATTAGCGCTCGTCGATCGAAGAGTGGATCCGTCCTATATCGGAACACTAGCAGACCGTCATAGGAACTGCAGCACAAATATGCAGCTTTTTCACGAATCACTCACCATACCTAAAGGAAAAGGGGTTCGACAAGGGTACACAATATCGCCAAAGCTGTTCAGTGCCGCACTGCGGTATATAATGAAGTCACTCGATTGAGACAAGAAGGACATACGTATTAATGGAAAATTCCTACCAAATTTTCATTTCGCGGATGAAATCGTCATCTTTTCGAGGACTACCATTGAAGCAGAGACGACGATTAGGGTACCTAATGATGCAGGAAAAAAGACTAAGCTGCGCATGAATAGTACGAAAACGTGTTCATCAAAGCGAACGCGAACAAATAGTACTGGAAGGTTCTGCGATTCCAAACAGCACCTCGTACGTGTACATTGGATGTTCAATGAACATGAAGGAACATGGAGGAATTGGACAGAAGTAAGAGAGCAGTATGGGTCGCATTTGGGCCTGTGAAGCTATCCGATTCAATTATCCTCCCAGTGCACATATAAATAAGGCGTACTTGTTTTCCTACTCTTGTCCCTTATGAGAACGGCGCATACACGAACTGCTAATCGAGGATTCGGACAGTTCCTGCGACTTTTGAGAAGAACCTGAACATTGAAAAAAATTCCGAAAATCTACCCTCGAATAAAATATTGTCGAGCTTCTTGCAATTTAAGTTTCATTGTAGATTTTGAATTTGAAGAAAAATCGTCACAACGCTGACATACGGTTTCCGTGCGATTTAGAAACGTTGTCGTAGTGGTAACATAATACTTAGTTATCTTTTATCTACTGGCCATTATTCCTCACCGCAGGGTATTATGTGAAATACAATCAAGAAATCACTGCGAAAACTTGCAAATACAATTCATTCAAAGGAGCAGCACACTGTTCGGACATGTATCCAGCGTCGTCAAACGATACGGTCGCCCTAGAACTGGCCAGGCAACGTATTCTGTACAATTTGCAGAGATGGATAATGGAAGCTCATAGTTCAGCAAGTACGTCAGCCAATAAAGAACTTATTTACCAACGAAACGAATCGCCAACTTCTAAATTCTTTTTAAGATATCTTAAACTGTTCCAAGAGAGCATGAGGTTACAATGGAAGCTGTCTGCCGTGTTTGTTAACAGTCCATTTTCTATTTCAAACTTTTAACAAATTTTTGAGATTATAAACTAAGCAGACATTTAGAGAAATATTTGGAAGAACTGGGTGTTATTAGATGTATGTTGTGATCTGTCTACTTCATCACACAAGCAAGATGTTTACCTTCCGAGAAATGTGGAAAACTTCATAGAACGTATAAGACATCTAGGGCAAAAAGGTATTGAAAAAGAAGCTATTGAAAACCGAAACCAAGGCCTAACCACACAAGAAGAGAGACGGTTACTTTTCTCATGCGTTTTCGATACGCGTTGACACCAACTTACTAAGTGCGACGCAAAGTTATGTGTCATCGCACAGGCGAAAATTAGGATTTGTCGAGAACGTGTTACCAAAACCCACGTGGTAAACCCCTTTCTCGGGTGAGTGGCGAAGCTAACGCCAAAATGTTTCAGTCAAAAAGACAATATGCAACTTTGTCCATATCTTCGTAAATCCGTACATCTGATTTCTAATTTATTCCAGGTCACCTAATACAACTCGGACTCTTCATCATCCCAGTTGTCCCTCTTCTTACATCGTCTTACTCATGAAATCATGAACATTGTGGAATAAATACAGCAAATTAAACCCTTTACACTCAGCAAATAAAAGGTTAACATTGTGATTTCGACAACAGCCTCAGCGCAAATGCGTTCAATGCCGACTTGTGCTTCTCAGATCAATCCCGCTGACGGTTGATTGCTGATGCCAGCGTTAGGTAGAAAACTAGCTCAGAGAAACGCAGATCAAGAGCTTCGGTGGTGCAGTGCGTAATGCGAGAGCCCCCGGAAAAGGTAATCGTGGTTCGATCTGGCCCAGGGTCCAAGTTTCGCGAATATCTCAGCATTGTTGTGGTTGTATTTTCTTTGCACTCAGTCAAACATTCTATTTGCTGTACCATTTCAACATTCAGTCTCGTTCGAGTTATAAAAGGATCATTTTAGTGCTGACAATGAATTGATATTTTATCGATTGACTGATCGAATTGACTAATGTACATGAGAATACAACTTCAATAATGAATGCTATGTATTTGCACGTATAAAATTAACCGTATAAGCGAAAGCAATCAAACCGGTAGCGGTGCTCAGAAATCTGTACATTGCCGTACAACGTTTTAAGGACTAACATCGGATTAGAAATTAAACATGGACAAAAAGCAGCAGCAATGAAATATGGGGGATTGGGAAAATACCTAACAAGTAGTTAAAACCTTACTAAAGAAATACCCGAAAAATTACACAACCGATCTCATAGAGAGTGTTAACGTATGAACATGAAGCTCACAAACTCACTGGTTGTAGGCGCCTTTCTGTAAAAGGTCATTTCCAGACATGATAGGTAGTACGATATCGTCCATATTTGGGCAAACCAGATTCTTTTCGATTAGTAAGCGAAGCTTGGACTCGATCCAGTCGGAAACTGTTGACATATCAACAGACCGATCGCCAACTTGAGGAACAGCTCGTATGGAAGCCAACGGCGGACGCCGAAATCCATACCTAGACATGAAAATGGTGAATGGTCATAGCATAAAAACACAAAAAAATCGTATCAAACAATACATCATACCATAATCGATCAGATGGTGGTGGTGGTATGTTAACAGTTATAGGCCCTTCAAGAATTTCCACTTCAACGTTTAGAATAAGAGGTGTCGAGGAAACGTCTTCTATCAGCTTAAATAATAGTTGGATAGTTCAGAAAGTAAGCGTGAATATACAATGAAGAGGAGATAACATGGAATAGGTTTATGGGAACTGTAAAGAATACTTGAACCAAACAGTTAAACTTTGTTAAGTTAATATTGTTCAAGGGAACATTTAGCCTTCGCATTAATGATCAGTACGTTCCTGGATTATTAAGCTAACAAGAGGTTGATAAAAAATAAAAGGATAAAGCTCTCGGAGTTGGTCAATCCGTGAGGGATGCGCCATGCATTCGACCTCACTAAGCATTGTTGGAGCTAAACCAACTTCAGATGAAAAATTATGAATGCTCCCACGATGTTAGTGAAGCTACTTTCCTAAGCTTAACATTGCTTTTCGCATGGTAGCTTCACATGTTTCCTTTTCCCTTTTATAAAGTTGATCCTCTAGCATATCAAATCATGAGACAGTGAGCATGCAAATTGTTTCGCTTCTAAAAAGGATAAAGCTTTCGGCAATGGTCATTCCCTAAGGGAAGTGTATTGCATTGGACTTCATTAAGCATCGTTGAAGGTGAGTGAAGGCATATGGCCTTTACAAAGACTAGCGGTGTGCTACCGATGTATCGAGGCAGTGCTACTATCCTACCAAACAAGTCTGTTATCAACTCTCCAACCCCAAAGAGATGGAAGGCTTGTTGTGCCAGGGACACAGGAATCGATCCCATGTATGTGTATTGCAGGGTGCCTCCGACCACTACGCCATACGCGCCTGAGCAACCGCGTATGTCCAAGAGGTTGATAAAAATGTTTACTTGGCTAACGTTTCGACGTCTTCGTCTTTCCCAGTGAACGAATGTGGACCATCGGCTCGGATCACTGGCTCTGATGAAGGCGAAGATCTCGAATTGTTATTCGAACAAATCTCTTTATCAACCTCGTGTTAGCATAATAATCCAAGAAGCTATTGCAAAACTACATCTTGCAATCTTCTCAGCTTTTTCCGAATACATATATATGTTGACAAACCCACCTTAGCAACTTTTGGAAGCTTCGCAGCTTTCTGGAAAAAGCTGCTCTGTGCTGCACGCTCTACCATCGAAATGATCTTCTTTCCCGTCCTCTCTCTTGTGCTTGTACTGAAACGACGTAAACATCGAATAAGTGACTTAAAAATAAGAAAAGAAATCACAGTCTAAAGCAATGATTAAAAAACAGCAAAAAAAAACAAAAAAACTCGAATATACACTTAAGAGGAAAACCTGTTTAGCTGATAAAAGTTCAAGTAAGCTGTTTGTGAAGTTACTCACCTTTCGAAATTATTTTTTGCACCAAAGTCCTCATCGGGACTGCTCTCAGGGCTCTCTGGCAGATCCTCATCTGAGTAGTGCGAGAAAGTCCTCGCCATCGCATCCGTCAAACGGCACAATTTTCGCTCCGCTTCAACCTTCAAAGGTTAATGTAAGAAATACTATGTGTGCGCATAAAAATTTGACACAATAGCACGACAATCTTCAACTGAGAAGCGGTATAAGACATTTTAAACCATAGAAGCAACTCGGCGAGGCCGAACATTTTAAGCCTTTAAGGAAAACGCTAGAACTCCAAGGCAAAGCACCCTAGTTATGAGCTCGAGGATACCTAGTGTTTCCACGTTGGACGGATGAGCTTGTAGGTGTGATTCACAATAAAGAAAGCAATTAAATTAAAGCCTTCTAACGTTTTACCGCTTCGTCGCCGCAGGGAGGTGTTCCTGGATGTCGGGTTACGATGTACAGAGGGGAATTCATCCCACGGAAGGGTCTCCCAAGCTCAGGAATCCGGCGTTTCAGCCAGGAATCCCAGCTAAGAGTAAACCAATACCAGGACCCACCAATATCCTAGTACCAAACTAGTCGCACGGTGGCAAATCTCTCTGATCCACTAGGGCGGCGACTGCCTATGGTGATGACCTGAGGCAGACTTTAAGTATCGCTGGCCTCGGGACTCTAGAGAACTACAACTACTAGACCAATAAAACTTCGAAAAATGGAGAATGTGCTGGGATGCACGCAGCCGATGAGGACTAGAAGTCCGAGTATCCAAATAATTAGATAGAATGGAGAATCTAGTGTAAGAAATGAAAGCTATGAAGAACGTTAGTATACCTTTGCAGCTCCATATTGAAGCTTAAGAAGGTTCACGCTAGTTTGAAGCACCAATCGAATCCCGCCAGCATATTTCATCTAAAACTTGTGTAAATCAAAGAAACTTGGCAGAAAAACGAACGACATGCGGTTCTATCAAATTATTGTTACGCCATGGAAATACTAAAGTATAAATTTTAAGACATCTCAAGAAATGATAAAAAGAAAATAACCCTACCTCCAAATCAACCCAAATGCCCCACTCATTTAGTTTTGGGGCGTATACACCTACAATTTGTGGAGCAGTCGTTCCAAGACTCAATGATGATAACTCCAATTCTTCAATGAAGTAAGGCAACTGAAAACCGACGCTTGTAGAATCATCAGATTAATAGAATTTAGGAGCAAAATAAGAACTGGATCATGAATAAACGACGTACATGTATCGTGGCTAATTTGCTCTGAATTTTATGTTTCACTTGATTAGCCCAAAACTCGTCACGACAAAAATCGAAAAATATTCTGAAACGGTATGTAAAGAATAACCATTAGTGCATCAAAAATACCACCACTTACCTAGTTCCAAGAGAATTAATCGACTCGACAAGATCCGAGCTCTTTTCAGGAATCCCGGGCTTCCATTTGACTGTGCCAAGATCTACGGATACAGTGGAACCCCGTTCAGGTTGGGGGACGCCACAGCCAAGAATCAGCGAAATTTGCCTGAACTAAGCAACATCCTTTCAATATGCTACAAAGCAAGATGAGTATTACTCACGTAGTAAACTGTGCATGTATCCGCTTATAAAGGGCATCCTCAAAAACAGTGTCAGAAATTGACGGGCACTGCAAAAGCACACTTTTTTTCAAATCCTTGAAGTTAGCAAAGAGAGAAATATTACGATAAATACAGTAACAATACTTACCAAACATGTCAAAATGAGACAAAACATGAAAGCCGTTCACAGTGAAGGAAAGGATAAAGGATAAAGCTCTCGATCAATCCCTGAGGGATGTGCCATGCATTCAATTCATTAGCATCGTTGAAGTTGGTTGAACGCATATCTGGCCTTTACAATGATTCACTGTGGCTACCGATGTATTAAACCAGTGCAGCTATCCTCCCAGACAAGTTTTGTAGCAATTTGCCAACCACGGAAGGATGTAGAGCGGTGAGCCTGGGGCGCTGGAATCGATCCCATGTGGTTTGCAGGGCGTCTCAGATCGCTGCGCTACACGGACCGCATAGAGTTACGAGAACTATTCCCCAGTAAAGCAAGAAAAAGTTCCTCGAGATCAAACCTCAACAGATATTAGCAGTTTCCAGATGAATAAAAATGTAAACAATTTTAGTGGTAAAAACAAGTGATGTCAATAGACAAGCAGTGCTCACGTCAAGTGCAAAGCGCACTTCGCTGTTCCTTCGTCTTGTCTTCGGTCTCGCAAACCCTTTGGATTGAGCACAAGCTTCTCGAAGTCTAAGAAGAGTCCTCATCTATCGTTTATGCAATAAACAATAAACAAGTAAACAGAGAACATACAAATGGAACCATCGTTCTTTTTCACGAGCAGCTCGCACAAACAGATACAGAGACCTGCGTTTATGTGATGACGGAGCACCAACGGGTACACTGATGAAATCATCGACATCGCTGAGCGAATTGGCACGACTCATCCGAGTAAGATCTGGCTCGCTTTCGTCATTTGAGTCTGTTTCAGCTGTGTAACCGTCATCAAAGGATGACAGTCCTTCAACCTCTAGGGACGGTAAACACTCGGGAGCAGTTCCAACTGGGTGCATGGATACGGAACTGGAATGCTCGGAAAAGATTAGAAACTGTTAAAACCGCAATATATAACTATTTATAGCGTTTCTATCATGTAATGTATAAAAACCAACCGTGAGAGAGGTTTCGACACGTTAACAATATTCCCTGGCGTACGCGCGAAACGAATGTGGATTGGGTACTTGCGACTCCACCACCGTCTCTTCGCTAGCCGTTTTGGCCGTAATGATACCTAAGAATACCCAATTTGGAAAAACTCCGACTTGAAGAGTCTCGTAATTTTTTGTATTCTTGTTGAGCAAATACGCGGAATTATTTTGTTGTTTATTCAGGAAGAAGCTAACGTTTCGGCGGATTTCGCCTGCCTCAGAGCCTGGAAAGGTCCAGTTGACCGCAACCTACCCAGCCAAACACTTTCATAACCAAGCAGAGAAAATGCTAAACCAAGATTTAAATCACATTGAACAGAGAATGGCTTCATCGCATACTGGCCGCTTTCTATGAGTCTTCAACTGAATATGTCACGTGAAGACCAACCGCACAGAGTTTACATGGAAGCGTAATGTGCCTCTCACATCAAAACAACAGTCTTAAATACTGCCCGATATCACGCGTGATAATGAGGCATTCCTCCTTGCGGTTCATTTTCGGATTCTTGGAATTAATCCAGAAAGTGTCAAGAATTTTGCGCGCTTGTGTTTGCGACTCCTGTGCGAGGATCGTCACTTCTACCTCAAAATCATCCTCGTTATATCTCTGTGTCCCATGTGTGCCCAATGGGATATTTGGCTTAGCTTTAATTTTACCAACTAGGTGTTCTTTTATACGGCTAGTACTCTAAAAAACCAACTAGTTCGCAACCGCCTTTATGACCGTTTATGTACAACGCAAAATTGTATAATTTGCCCCAACAGTAGAGACGGTGATTGCATGAATTCGATTACAGCTTACCTGACCTTTTGTAAAACGTGCGGAGACGAATAAATTGGCGACACGGGTAGACCACTCTGCGTCCGTATTAAAAAAAAAACACCTAGTCGGTAAAATTAAAGTTAAGCCAAGCACCCCACTGGGCACGCATAGGACACAAGAGACATAACGGGGAAGATTTTGAAGCAGAAGTGACGATCCTCGGACAGGAGTCGAAAACAAAAGCGCGCAAATTCTTAAGACATTTTGGATTAATTCCAAGAATCCGAAAATGAGCCGCAGGGAGGATTGCCTCATTACCACGCGTGGTATCGGGCAGTATTTAAAACTACTGTTTTGATGTGAGAGGCACATTACGCTTCCATGTAAACTCTGTGTGGTTGGTCTCCACGTGACATATTCAGATGAAGACTCATAGAAAGCGGCGAGTATGCGATGAAGCCATTCTCCGTTCAAGGTGATTTAAATCATGGTTCAGCATTTTCTCTGTTTGGTTATGGAGGTTTTGGCAGAATAGATTGCTGTCAACTTCACCTTCCCAGGTTCTGAGGAAGGCTAAATCCGCCGAAACGTCAGCTTGTTTCTGAATAAACAATAAAATAAGACCTCGCGTTTGCTCAACAAGAATAGTAAGAATTACTTGATCAATGCCGAGGTTAACAGAAAGTCGGTCCTGGGAACTATGAAGAGCCTCATTTTGAAAAAGAACTACATAGATTGCAATACAAGTAAAAATGTGACAAAGGTTGAAGAGAAGACCTGACGAACCTAGTTTTCTCTCTAGTTTCCAACTTACTTATTTGGATACTTGGACTCCACGTCCTCATTAGTTCTCCAGGTTTTAGCAAAATCTCCACTTTCGGGGATTTTGCTGTTTTAGCTATTGCGTTTCTCTGAAGCCCCGAGGTCAGCTTAACCAAAGTCTGCTCCAGGTTATCACCATCACAGGTAATCCCAGCCCTTATAGATCAGAGGGAGATTTGCCACCATGCGACAAGTTCGGTACCTGGACAGTGGTCGATTCTGGTATTGGTTTACTCTTAACTAGGCTTTCCGGTGGAAAAGCTGGACTCCTCGGCGTTGGAGATCCTGCCGGGGGATGAATCCGCGCTGTACATCGCAGCCCGACACTCAGGAACACCTCCCAGCCACGGTGAGGCGCCAAACCGTTGGGAAGTAGTGCACAAGTATTTTTTACTCATAATTGGTTTAATGAGTCACAGAAAAACAAACGAAATTATATCAACCAACATGAGCATCGACAAGGCTGTATATTGTTTGTGAAACCATAGTTGGCTGCGGCTGAGTGAGTGTTGGATCTTCATGGAACGCGTGTTTCAACACTGCTTTAGCTGGCCTCGAAATTCGCAATGTTGACCCCTAAATCACTTACACATGTATGATTAACGTAATAACAGAAGACACATGAAAGTAAAAGCAAACCTCTAGTCGAACTAGAACCGACTGCGCATGATTAACGTGGTAGGTAGCGGGAGAATATCTTCCCCGTAGTTCATTCATCCATCCCTAAGACAAAAACAAAACAACATTCTTACTTTTATTTTTCTAAACCCGCACTGAGCTTCCGAGTTTTGCTCGAATCTTACCATCACTTTGGTTGCATTTCACATAAACACAGAACAATTTAATAAACGCTTAGTTGCATTCAATGGATGTTGTTAACAGAGTCAAAAACCACTGTAAAAAAAACACACCCGATAGATAACACCATCGCCCAAACCTAGACCATTTCCTTCGCCACTAAGAGCTTCTTGTGCATCTTCCAGTTCGTCGTAGCTATCGCTTAACTGATGAGTTTTCGCGAACGACTGATCACGCTGCAAGAAAAAAGACTGGGGATACCGATTTACGCACTGGCGCTCATAAGTTCTATCAACGTTAGCACTAACACCAGCACCACCTAAAAATTACCAAGGATTATGTTCGGTAAGTTTTTCAAATTTTACAGGACTTGTCTTCACTTCCACTGTTATGATCCCAGTACTTCCTGTATTCGATTCGTTATTTCGCATCCACCGTCAACGAAAGACTTCGAACTTTTTTGCGTGTTTGTTCGAATGCTACTTGAGGATTTTAACCTTTACGAATGTGGTTCAGTGCTCGTCAAGTCGATTCTCTGCCTAGTCCTGGGGCAGTCGTGCCAGAGAGTTCCCATGTAAACTGGAAAAGTAAGCTAAGTCCACACACGTCTAGTACCAACTGCGAACTCGGAAGGATGAAAAGCCGGAGAGGCTCAGGGCAGGGCTGAGGCCATGTCTGAGTAGGTAGAGGTGTTGATGTAATGAATGGGATCACACCACTGTGCAAGCCGCTCTTAGCATAGTAGTCTGGTAATTTAAGAAGTAAAGACAAATAAACTTAGTTGACAAGTGACGAATTTATAGTGTGCGTAACTATTGATGATAATGAACAGATGTAACTAACGAAAAAGAAAATCAAAAGCAACAATCTGTTTTAAATATAAACAATTAGTCACAGGCAGCTTACCACGGGCTGAAGATCCGAGACAAAGAGATAGAGAAACCCGACAAATGATAAATAAAGCCCCCACATAAGGCCAGTAAGAAATGCTGAAAGGAAACACTTGATGAAACTAGTCACTCTTCTGTAACTAAAGCAAGATAAAAGAGTCAAACTATGCTGACACAATGTTAATTTTTCATTTGCTGTCTTCTATAATTTTTTATGGAAGGGTATTATGCGAAGTACAACCACAATAGTGCTCAGATATTTGCAAAACTCTGGATCGCAGATGTGTGCGGTAGGGAACGAATGCACTATTATCCTTTCCGGGGGCTAACGCGCTCACCACCACACCATATGGATCCTTCGTTTTGCCTGTCTCTCAGCTAGTTTTCTACCGATCAGTGCCATCAGCAATCACCCGATTGACCTAGGCATCCCTGACAATGACGCCTGACATCTATGCTGATATATTTGTAAAGATTACCATAAAACCCACCTGGGAATACGAATGTGATAGAAAACAGCATCCCGAGCAATACTACTCGACATTGAAAAAATGGCATATTACGATAACGACGCACGAAAGAATAGACGATAAATTGACCCTAAGAAAACACTGAGCACGAAAACATAAAAATTATCATCATGATGGGACTTTTTATTTAAAAAAAAACAGTCAAGTGAAAATCAACTAACTGAAGGCAATGCGTCTGCCTGAGTGTTTTTGTCTTTTTCCTTTGGAGGCTTTCGAACAATAACACATTGAGAAGCTGTTTCCACAACATCTACAAATTTCCAACATAGATTTTAACCTCATACATGGGAAAACTTCAACAGTCCAAACACTTGCCAGGTGTCCTCGGTTGATCTCGATCTTTCTTAGGTAGTACCAATTTCTTGCCTTTAGACTTGGCCTTATCAAATAATGCACCCAGCTTGCTTGTACTAGAAGTTTCCTGAAAATGCTTTGCGAATGTTATTTCCTTCAGATTAAACCAAAGAGAACGAGAAAATACAAGATTTCCCCAAGAATACCAGGATACATGGATGGACATGCTCACGATTCGCTTCTTTCCGGCGAAGATTTTGCGTCTACAAGATAAAGACGTCTACAAGATACCCGATATATGAAGATTTTGCGGTTTGGAAAACAGAGAAGACTGAAGGAGCAATTCCGTCACCAATTCACTTTATTGCATGATGTAAAATGAACCACATCTTCACTCAACACAGCTGAAGGAAGGACGATGTATAGGCATAGATTCCTATAGCATTTTTTGCAATTCTTTTTTGAGGTTATATATCCCAGCAGTACTGTAATTTCACCTGTGTGGTAGTTTTTCGCGAATTAATGTGTGGTTTAAAATCTTAATCTCCTTGTATATTTTCTACCAATACCAATGCCCGACTTTCTATTAACCTCGGCATTGATCCAACAATCCTTTATATTCTTGTTGGGCAGACTCGAGGTGTTATTTTACTTCTTTATTTACGAGCGAGCTGACGTTTCGGCGGATTTCGCCTTCTTCAGAGCCCTGAAAGGTCAAGTTGACCGCAATCTATCCAGCCAAACACCAGTACTTTCTAGCAATATTTTTTTTTGGAATGCTATACTACTATATATCAACACAGAGCTTATTTACACCTTTCGTTTCGTGTAATTAAATTAAAGTAAAAGTTGTTTTCTTCAAAAACTCTAAAGGTTAGAATTTGATATGTTGAACGACCAAATTCGACAAATTTATTTCTAAGAATTCAACTTTCGTGGTAGTGCAGCGTAACTGGCTCGAAAAATTTTATGAGGCTTAACTCAACTGGACCGAAGAAGTGTCAACGAATGCGCACAGTGCAACACTTCTTTCGAAAATTCCCTCGTGGCCAATTCGATCTTGAAAATGAGGAAGCTCACAGATATCCTTCTATTGACGATAAAAAATTGACGAAGTTGGAAGAAGAGAAATGGATTCTCCGATTCTCTGTGACAACCAGTGACGATTCGTTTAGTGGTTGAACAGCGATGAAGTTCTGCTATACTTCCCAATGCTGAATTTGAACCGAAAGGCTCGTTTGGTGGCCTGCCGCTGATTTAATACATTAGAGCTTCCTGGATACAGTTGAAACGATTCCGATAGAGAAGCAAATTTAGCAAGTCGATGAACTGTGCCGGATATTTCAACGGTCGGACATCGCATTGCTCAACAAAAAAGAAGAATTCTTCTCCACGATAACGCACTGGAAACACTTCGCAATACCGACACTGCAAAAGTCAAATGAGCTGTGCTACGAAACATCCCCTCATCCACCACACTTGCCAAACCTCTCATCAAAAAACAAGCCCAGACAGCGACTGCCTCCAAGGAATTTACCGCCTCCAAAAACAAATGTTGTGCAACCGGAACAAATAAAGCTGTTTCTCGTTCTAAAAATATGTAGATTTCAACGATCTTTATATTGAAGATCTAAATTTTTAATAAAGTCTCTTCCGAACTAAGATATAAGAACTAAGATAAGCCACTTTAAAGCGGTACGCCGAAATCATGAGTTAACTTTCTAACAGCCTAATAGTACTGAACGTGTAAAATGTTTTGCATTTCGACAGTTGCAATTCTTCTCTTCCCGGACAATAAAGCGATAGCAATGAATAGGGGATCCGGACTTTTAAAAAGATCTTCATGATTTGCAGCGTTTGACTTCCTACTTGAAGACTTTTTATTACAATACAGTCCTTGGTTTGCCGTTCTTAGCTTCAAAAACCATGTAGGGAAACTCCACCGAAAATGCTTGGGCAACAAAAGCATACATAGTTTCTCTTTTCAGCCTGTGGCCGAAATAATATTTGCAAAGAAGGCCCGATCCACTACAAAAATAGTACTAAGCAATTTTTACGGATATACCACCACCTGTGCCTGTGAATGTATTCAGTCCTGCCATAAGTAGTGTAAATGGATGACTACTATTTCCAACGACTTCAATAAAATATATGCCCTAGACAAGAATCGAAAAAGAAAACGGCTTTTCTCATTTCGATTTCCCATTACAACTCTATCAATCGCCATTTAAGACCTCCCATCTTTTCGTTTTCGGCGATGTTCTTGACAAATGAAGATGGTAAAAGAAAACTTCATTGCAGACCACATTTCAAACCGACTAAAGCAGAGGACGTAAACATCAATTGAACGCTCTTATCAACTACACGGCTTGCTGAATATCAATCGTTTATATTGTCTCATAATAAAACTGAAGTTGAAGCGTAGGAAAGCAAAATCATGTTATAAGACTTTATATGAGCCAGCAAGACGGGCAGTGGAAGGTATACAAGGAAGTCAGCTTCACCGCCATTTTGAGACAAAATTTCTTCTGCACAGAATACAATGATCTTACTATTTATACGCTAGTCGCATACTGGCAAATTTCCCTCCGATCCACAAAGGCTACGACTGCCTGTGGTGATGACGACCTGGAACAGACTTTGGCTTTACTGACCTCGGGACTCCAGGGAATCACAATAGCTAAACCAGCAAAACTCCGAAAGAATGGAGATTACGCTGGGGTTTGCACAACTAGTTAGGACAGGCCACCCAAGTATCAAAGTAGGTAAACAACGAGAACTGTAATATTAGTGTTCAGAAAACCATGAAGACCAACGTTCTAACTTTTTCTGCAGTTGTAAGCCCAAGGCCAAAGCCATTCTTCATCGCGTGCTGTTGAAGCAATTTTTCTTTGTTTTTTTGACTCCGCGCCAGTGATAACACATAGAAACGGAAATTAAAAAAAAACGTTTTCGTCTTTCTCATATTCACAATAGGAAGCTTTAAAGAAAATATAAACCGAAGAAAACGTTACAACTAAACTTCATACCTTCGATTCATTCGACCCGATCGAGCTACGATCCATTGTGCGTTGGCTGTCTGAGTCACTGCCATTATCGTTGGGACCCAACAACGAAAGCGAACTTTCTCCAGTCATCTGCAAATAAGCAGAAAGCACCTTATCAGAGCATTGAGTATGCACACAATAACTATAAAAACGTGAAGAACGTCGCACGAAGTTGCATTACAATGAGATAAAGAGGAAATTTATTGATCTAATGACGCGCTTTTAGCACAACAACGTGAATGAAACCCCTGTTTAATTACTCCCGCTTGATAAGATATGACACCTTTAGCACTACATCAAAAGTGCTTAGACACAGAGAACACCTTTAAAACTAAAGTACCAAAAGTAGGAAAGAACTTAAGCACAATACGAAAACTTTCGGATTGTAAAACAAAAATAGTCGGTTACATCTAGTCAAAATAATCCATAATCCGAAATTAAGCACAGTGTTACTTTTCCTGCTTCATAAAGTAGACATTGAGCTAGACCGACGCAGTTGGAAGGATGGAACACACGTAGGACAATTATTAAACATATCAAACAGAACAGCACGAAAACACAATATTTTGGAGAAAAACAGATAAAAGGTTTGAAAAATTAAACATCTACATGGAAGTAGTAGTGAACAAGGAGTACAAGCGTCAAAGTTCAAAATAGCGGAACGTAAGGGATGCTGAGATCAAATCACACTTTTGAATAGCTAAGAAACTTATTTACTAATGTATAGCCGAAGTTTTAAAAGTGTTACTATTGTATCGTAATTATTTACTTGGATGGCCCGACCTCACTGGTTGTGGGGGGGGGGGGGGGGGTCCCAGCATAATTTCCATTGTTTCGGAATTTTGCTGGTTTAGCCATTGTGGTTCCTTGGGGTCTCAAAGCCAGCCTGGGTAGTCTGCGCCAGGTCGTCACTGCCAGAGGCACTCGACGCCATTGTGGATCACAGGGAGATTTGCCACCATTCGACTAGTTTGGTATCAGGACAGTGGTCGATCCTGGTCATAGTTTATCTTGGCTGGGCTTCTTGATCGAAATCGAAACGCCAGACTCCTTCTCAGCCTAGGAGACCCTGCTGTGGGGATGCGCCCAGTATATCGCAACCCGACACCGATGAACACTTCTTAGGCATGATGAGGCGGCAAACCATTGGAAGGATTGTAATTATTTATAAACCTTAATAGTGTCGGAATTCTCGTAATATAATTGTTGCACCTGGAATAATCTGGTCCGTTCAGCAATCCTCCAAAAGTGGAAGCACATATAGTGCATATAACACTAGTCACGTAATCGACAGAGAACGTGAAATCCGATGCTTCCTTAGTACATTTCTTTACTCAAAAGAAACATTAGAAGTTCCAAAGTTCTAAGGACGATTTACGCCGATGGATGTAACGGGCAGAAGTATTACAATGACGGTGCAAGGAAAGGGAATTCGTATAAACGCGTTGTGATAGCCAAAACATATTCAGAGATCGGAAATGTTGCACGATCGACCGGCTTCTGCTCAAAAGCAAAAGATAAGCCCACCGACTTATAGTACTTCCATTTAAATTTGTTGACTCAATATGAAATCAGTTCAACAAAACATCGTTCTCTCTTTTATACTTACTGATTTATTTACCTGACAAAAAAGCGCTAGATATTACAACCGACTTGTGTACTTAAAGAAAACTGATTCCACTGAGCAGCTTTAACTTGGGAGAACAACTGTAATAAATGGACCACAGGTAGTAAAGTTCCGAACAAGAGAAGAGAACCTAAGTGCTGATGGGTGACTGCTGATGGCTCTTACAGAACACGGCTTAGAGAAAGGTGAAACTAAAGACCCACATGGTGTGGTGGTGAGCACGTTAGTCTTCGGAAAGAGTAATAGCATGTTCGATCCTCACCGCAGACACTTGCGCTCCTGAGTTTCGTAAATATTCCAGCATCATTGTAGTTAGAAGAGATACTGTCATAGAATCAAACTAAGGCAATACAAAAAGCTTCCTTCAGAAACTTACCACGTACTGTACTAATTTTCAAATATTCTAGTAAGGATACTAGGAAGTAATCGGTTACCCTACAAAATCTTAGGGAAAGATGGAAGATTAAATGTGTTTAAAGGACTTGAAACCTTATTCACCTCAATTCAAATTCATCCAACGCGCTGGCTACTGTCGCCAATTTTGGGTGGTATGTATGTATGTCGATGTTTAATTTTTAGTCTCTCATCTGACGAGACATATTAAACTCATACCGGCCACCCAGCAATTGTCCCCGCCCCTTTCCTATAGTTTTCACGCCACATCCGGCTTCTCCGTACATTTTTCATTAATTCTTGCGTATTTTATTCCCTAACCACCCTTTAAGATCTTCCATGTCTTGTCCCATGTTTTCATATACATTTCCAGTTCATTTCCAAGTCACCGTCCAGCAGTCAATTTCACAACGTGCTAAGCATAATCTGTAATATTTACATAATCTGCACCTCCGTCTACTTCATGCGAGAACTATAGCCATGACAATAAACATTTTCAAAGAAATGGGAAGTCAGTTTATGGTCAAAAATTGAATTTTGTATGCATGGTTCACAAAAAAAGGGAGCATGTAGCGAGTACTGTACTAGACTTTCGAATGACAGAAGAGAGAATAGGCTAAAGAAGAATCAGAGCACATTTTTGACTGACTGCTCATCGAGAGTGAACCGATATAAACTCTTTTGCTAATTTTCATCACAAAACATGGAGAATGACGATTAAGATGATGACGATAAGAGGTAGTAGGTTAAGATGGCACAGGCTGTGAGTGGTCATAGGCAAGGTGATACCTTACACCTATAGTTACAGTCAGTATGGAGTGAACCAGCTCCTGCTTGGCCAACATGATTTTGTGAATTGTTGGTGAGTAATACCTCGTTTCTAATGATAAGAGAGACTAACAGATATGAACAAAAGAAGTAACAATCATGGAGATCAACAACTGCTTAATATATGAAAAGACTTCTCGGTTTGTTCCTTCAGATGGGAACTAATAAACTGCCACAACTGAGAGACTATTGAAGTATCCATTCCATTTCTGAATCCGATCTCCTTCAGTCCAAAGCAAGGTGACAATATTTGAAAGGACGATTGTCGACCTCAATTTGGCTGAGAACAGTTGTAACCACATAATTCATGTGTAGGTTCACATTGTAGAGGTTGTGGGCTACAGCTATTATAAAGACGATGTAAGAGGTGCAAGAGGTGTGCAGTTTGTTATGTTTTTCAGATTTTCTTCTTGAGAATAAAGGCTAGGGGCATGAAATGTTTCCAAAATGCACTGTAGAATTGGAAGAATTCGTACGAAAATGTAGAATACAACTTTATTTAATTGACTTCCACTAAAACATCTTTGTGGGAAAGGCCATCGAATGAGTACAAAGTGTTCAAAAAAGCTCTTCTGGGCAAAAATAAATAGCCAGTAAGGAAGTAAGTCTTATGATTTCATGGCGGCTACTTTGCCCCTGAACAGATGAGTCACATTTGATTCGCACCGGCGGCAATCTGTTAAAACATTTAACATTACTGCATGTCGGCACTGGCTTCCAAGAGAATTCCATCTGCCGATGTAGACGGCACAGTGAGGTATATAGGAAGCGAAATAGTAACTTCAGGAAATAATAAACGAACTTGTAGATTGTTGGCTTCTAATGCTTCCTCGACCACAACATCATCGTCAACAACAGACAGATCAAGGTCGTCTCCGAATCCGTAGTCATCGGATAGATCGTTGAGTCTAATAGAGTTAAAACGTAAACTTATGGGCGCTTTCACACGTTCTGCCATAACCCGGTCAACCTGAAAGGGTGAATTTTGGCCGCGGTAAATTTAGACAAAAGATTTGAACGGAATTTTGACGAGAAACGGATAGCAAGTCGACAAAATCACTTCTGAACGATTGGTCCCATTCTATAAAATCCAGTAATATTATGTTTTAGCTAAAATAAAGACTAAAACAGTTGATGGTTAGCAAAATCCAGGGATATCACACTACAACTGTTGATGTAATGGTTTGCGAGCAGTGGGCTACAGAAAACCGTTCCTTACCTCCATTTTGTGCTTGTGAAAGCCCCGTTATTATCAGCATTGGCTATGGACTTCGCATCCGGAACAAACCGCAGTGGAAACAATGAAGATGTTTCGACTGAAGTCTCAAAGTGCAAGACTTCCACTTATTCAAATGAAAAACGACATCAAAGTACACAAGAACAAACGAAGAATGAACCCAGAAGTAAAACCCACAATGGATGAAAACTCACGAAAACCATAAGATTTAACTTCAAAACAACAAAAGAGCACTAAAAAATGGGTAACTTACAGTTAAGCTCTCCTTGTGGCCCTTAGGGAGTTACTGATATTTGAAATTTTATGGCGATACAAATTCCAGAAAACGCGTGTTTTCGAAGTACAAAATAAGAACAGTCCACTCCATAACGTAGCACATGGATGAATCAAGCACAAGCGGATCCTTAGTGAGCACAATGAGGAATCCTTACCCTTGCCCAGACCAAAAGAACTTTCCCGGATCGATGCTGGAGGCTGCTTGCCGTTTAAAAAACCCCGATCGATACGCGTACGAGGCCAACCGAGAGCGGCGCCAGAGCGGACACGCCCTGCTCCCACATGTCACCACCATCACTTGTTCTCTCCCAGTCGATAGCGATACCGCCGATTCGTCGAGCTGGTCTGCTGGTTGCCATACCCTGAGAGCCATTTGGGTAGAATGCTATCGCAGGTGGTCGGTTAGCCATGTGGGACTTAAGTCTGTGACATAGAATCCATAGTATGCACAAACATGTAATTTTATCCAGCATTCTCTCCCAGTGATCAAGAAATCTACAGCAAGTGAGACACTGCCATTACATAGAAGATAGCATTTCTGAGCCATCAGCGCTGAAGATGAACCATGTGAAACGAACACAGCCAACATGTATTGATCTCAAGGCATTTGTTGAAAATCCAATGGCCACTTTCAAGTTAGATAGTCAGATGGACGTGGATTTTCACTCTCACATGGATGAACAATCAGGTCGGCATGAATTGACACCAACCCATTTTCTTCTTGGCTGTTTATTTTGCAGTAAGAGATTGTTTATAGGATTTTTTGTATTCGACCAATAGCTCATCAAACGGAGGTTATTGTGCTGAGCATCGTATCTGAAAGGCTCATCTAGTATTTACAACAAAACAAAAGAAACACGAGTTCACCTTCATCAACAAGAGCTGCTGGTAATGAAAACATTGCCCACCATGGAGACTGTTGTCGTTGAAGAGGGTACAGATATGCCTTTGCTGTACTTGGAGATACAATGCCGGCACTTGGGTACATCTTTCCGATGCCATAAGACCTTAAATCCTTGAAGAACTTATATGGGTAAATAGTAGCACAGCTATGTACTTGACGTAACCAAAATGCGTAATGTTAACAAGACTAGGGTATCAGATGTTTTTATCCATAGAGTGTCCTCGTACTCCAGCAAAACACTATTATTCCACAATGTAGAGTTGTTTAAAAATCGTCTTCGAGTTCTAAGAAGATTTGAGTTCCAAGTAGAATTTAAAATGGACGCGACAGTTTCCAGAAGTTGTACGCACCTTTAGAGCGATATAGTGAGGTCTATTCTATACGACTGTTTTTCTAACCATCTGCCTTCCACATCTACTATGCGGATCCCAGCATTTCTTGCATTCGACTTGTTTTCTCGTATCCATTATCGACGAAGGCTTTCCAACTTTTACATGTGGCTTCGGCTACTGCTTGAGGATTCTCGTTTCATAATGAATGTCGTTGATTGCTAGTCGAATCGATTCTCCCTGGAGTTCCGAGATAGCCGGGTTAGAGCGTTCCCATTTGGATTGCAGACAGTGAACTTTTCCCAGACAAGTCCGGAACGAATTTACCGACTCTGAAATGATGAAGACTTAGTGAGTTCGGAGTCGTGTCGAAATAGCACTGTGCTGGTGATGAACGGCACCACTACCAGTGTGGTGCTCGCCACTGATCCTGTATGACTATTGAGTTCAAATGACCGACTTTCTATAAACCTCTGCATAAATAATCAATATGTGTACATATATTCCTTCTGACAATTTTTTTCGAGCTGATGGGACGTTGGCTGACTATGAAGTTTTTAGCTCAAGAACATCAGTTATCGCAAAATTACCAAAAAAATTGAGCAGTTGAGATTGTGAGTCATTGTGATCGATCATGGCTATCGAATGGAATGGGTTGATAGATGCAAAACACCAACCTTTAGTTCATATATGTTCTGAAAGTGACCATGAAATGCAGACAGGAACCCAGCTGCATAGCGGACGAGTTTTCTTCGCTATACACAAGTGTTTGAAATGTCGTAAAAGCATGAAAGAATAAGCGGATGGATTTACAGGATATCTAAAGCTCTAAAGAATAAAGCTCTCAGTGTTGATCAATCCATTAAGGATGCGCCTTGCATTCGACTTCACTAAACATCGTTTGGAGGTGAGTGAATGCATATCTGGCCTTCATATTGACTCCGGTGGCCTACGATGTATCCAGCCAGTACTGTTATCCTCCTAGATGAGTCTGGAACTAATTTACCGAGCCCGGAGAGATGGAAGGCTTGGTAGGCCAAGGGCGCAGGAATCGATCCCATGTGTACTGCAGAGCGCCACCGACCACTGCACCACACACACCTCCAAAAGGATATATAGAGAAAACAAGAACCATCGAATGTGCTAATAAAATGAAAAAAGAGAACAGTCGCTTCCTAGAGGTAATTGCGTTGGCATTAATTGACATCAACTGACAGCGAGTGCAACGAAAAATTAGGCGCGGAATAAATACGGCAATCACTCGAATCCACGCGTAGGAATCTCGTTCTTAAGCCAACATACCTTAACTTAAAATGAACTTCTTTGTTGGGAATAAGAACCTACGAAACTTTGCAACAACATGCAATTTATGTTCTACACGATGAAATCCATTTATTTGGAAGCTAAGAATCGTTTTTTTTCTCTCGCTCTTTACCCTCGAGGGTTTTATTTGGCACATGAGAGCAATTGAACAAATGGGATTTCGTCCAGCAGCACATAATTATGTTCTCGGATTGCAATCAAGGCTTTAAAGATCTAAATAATGATCTTTATTGCTCAAGAATTTTGATTTCGAATAGAATGCGAGCTGAATAATTTGTAGAAATTATACATACTAGTTTTAACTTATCATTTACTGCTTACTCTTTTTAACGGCAAGGAATATTGTGAAATATAACGTCAATGATACCGAAATATTTGCAAAACTCTGGGCCGCAGGTGTCTGCGGTGGGGAACAAACGCGGTATTGTCCTTTCCGGTGAGTAATGCGTTCACCACCACACCATGCGGGTCCTTCGTTTCGCTTATCTCTCAGCTAGCTCCACCGATCTCTGCCATCAGCAATTACCCGTCAGCAGAATTGATCTGGGGAGCCCAAATCGGTAACGAACGCTACAGCCTCAGCTTAATTGGATTCGTTGCCGATTTGGACCTCACAGATCAATTCCGCTGACGGGTGATTGCTGATGGCAGAGGACGATAGAGCTAGCTGAGAGACAAGCGAAACGAAGGACCCGCATGGTGTGGTGGTGAACGCGTTACTCCCCGGAAAGGACAATAGCGCGTTCGTTCCCCACCGCAGACACCTGCGGTCCGGAGTTTTGCAAATATCCCAGCATCATTTTATACATACTAGTCCTCATACTACTTCAATGAGGCATAACCAGTTCGGCAAAAAGCATTTTAGCAAGGATTCTACTATATGATCCACATCCATCGTGACCTAGTTCGTAGAAGTCTGCTGGGAGCACTATCCACCCTTTGTCCTAACTATTATCGTTACGGAGAAGCGTTCGACAGCGTGCAAAGCAGACCTATAAACACTCGTCAACCAAAAGGTGGACCCGCCTTGCAACATCTGTATCACTTGTTGATCGTCGAGTGACTCAAGCGAGCGTCATTGAATCTTCCATTTCTCATTGTCGCGAGCAAGAGTAGCCCAGTGGATTCTGCTCGCTCTAGGAACTCGTTGAACATTATAAATTTCTTCTTAAGTTTTCTTAAAAAACTCTGCCCATCGGGACGATGGTCTTCCCAAAGAACGCTTGACATCCCGATGACCTCAGTCGCCAACGGTTATCGTTCAGAAGCATTACGTATCGGGCCAACTTCACCTTCGACAATTTGCCATATACACAGGCATCTTTAATTTTTGATCGTTGGCGTAGATCGTAGCTTCGGATGCCTCCTCTCACTTGCGCGAACCCAGATACTCCTAGCATCTTCCTTTCAACCGTGCGTTCAATAATGTTGAGTGATCTTTCATCCTTCTGATATAGCAACTAAGTTTCTAACAAATAGGTTAATGCGGAAAGAATTGTGGAGTAGAAAAGGTAGACACGGAGTCGGTTGTTCTTTGTTCTCATCGCTACATCCTCGATGCTTTTCAATGCTTCCCAAGCCGCTCGCTTCCTCCTGCTCAACTCTGGAGCTGGGTTGTTCATCGTGTTGACTTTCGCGACCTAGATAGACGTAGTTGGAGCATTCGGAGATATTCGTGTCGTTGAACGTCAATGGGGCATACGAAACCAATCCGCTCCTTGTGAACATCGTTTTTGCGAGATCTAATCAAAGACCAATTTTCCAAAAGACAGTGTCGGCCAGCATTCGTTCCGTCTGGTTAAAGCTTGGTTGTTCTTATGAACGATCTCATCAGCAAAGCGAGGTTGGTTTAATTGCACACCATCGATTTTCGCTCCCATGTTATTCTATTCCAGTATTCACTGAATCGACACCTTTCGTAAAATTGATAAAAATGAGACAAAACGATCTCCTGAACTTTCGCGATACTTCAGTGGGTCTTGTTATCGCGTGGATGTGGTTTATCGTACTGAATCCTTTTCGAAACCGTTCTTGCTCACATGTATGGTCCTTCTTCCAGTGTTCCGTCAATCCTCTTTATGATTACTCAAGTGAAAGATTTGCAGACGACAGACAGAAAGCAGATTCGGCGATAGTGGTCGATATCGAAGAGGTAACCCTTTTTGAGCAAAAGCACCGACTTGGTGGTCTTCCATTGAGTAGAAATTTTGCATTCAGACAGATAACGTGTAAAGAACCGAGACAGTGTGCTTACGAGGACCGGCGGAAGGTTCTTCAGGTGTTCTGATCTTATGCTGTCCGGACCTCGTGATGTTGGGTTTTTCACTGATGAAATGGCATGTTGGAATTCGGAAAGGAGAATCGGTGTTACAACGTATCAATCCTCCTTTATTTCATATAACGGAAGGTGGACCTGCCTACCGAAGAGATCTGAGTAGTATTCGTGAATGATTTTCTCCATTGCATTTCTGGACGCTGTAACTGCTCCATCTATGTGCCGGAGTGCAATCATTTTGGCCTTGTAATTGGCGAAGCTTCGGTGGGCTTTGCGAATGTTTTCCCAGTCTCTGCAGTCTTCGACCATTACTGCTGCTCTTCTCTCTCTAAGATCTTTTTTTATCGCCTGTCTGCATTGTTTTGCAATTTCGGGCGTTAGTTCGCTGTTGCCTGCAGCTCGTGCGATTCCACGCTGGCGTATCAGCTCGAGCGTTTCTGGAGACAGACGTCTCTTGGTGACTTTCGAACTCTGAGCTTTCATAGCGCTAGCGTGAAGATGTTGAATGAGCCGATCGTATTCTTCGTCGATGTTATCGACAACGGCATCTTCCACACACCCGACTAATGAATTGAATAAATCCCAGTTTACGGTGGTTCGGGGACTTCGGTTTTGGAATTTAGCAGCTTTTTCTCCTTTCCCTGAGAAATAGAATCTTGCATGAAGGAGACGGTGGTCTGAATTTTGGGACAACAGCGACATCGGTTAGACAAAACCTTCTATTTACTATGATGTGGTCTATTTCGTTATGGTACTCTCCATTGAGAGACTCCCACGTCCAGTGCTGGGGATGGGTTTCTGGAATTGCGAGTTACCGTGGATTGTCTTGGTCGTCATGATAAACTCAGATAGTCGCTCACTCCTGTTCGTTCTATTTTAATCCATGGGTCCCAATGTGACGTTGTTCAGACGTTCTTTTTGATCTAATCTTTGCCTTGAAATCACCAATGATGACCTTGAAGAATGTGTGGTCTTCTCTGTAGAACTTCTCCAAGTCCATGTAGAACGCTCCGACTTCTTCTTCGTCATAGTTTAACGTCGGTGCTTAAACGACGAAGGTTGTCAAAGCCGGTATTGATCCACATCTTTTTGTTTGTAAATGTCCGATTCGGGTTTTAACCTGTTCGAATGAATCGATGTTCATGGACAAACTCGTGTTGACGGGAACGACGACGTTCCGGGTCAGGAGAATGAGGTCCGTTTATTTTACCGCTTAGCGTTTGATATCCACAAATAGCTTGCTTAGCTCTGAACGTAGGGCTGGGTATACTCATGCATAGCTAGCCAGTTTCTTCCGGAGTAGGTGAGTATCTTATTTGTTTTTCCTCTTCGTAAACACAAAAGGTAGGCGCCAAATCGGTGCAGCAGAAACAGGCGTCCCATCCCCTGGACCGGTATCTCAGGGAAGAAAAGGTCACTTCTGCTCCGTAACCACCCCTACCAGCCACTTGAGACGCGCCACGTTGCCTGGTCATAACTAGCATGAGATCGCTGTATGAGGTAGATCGCCTAAAATGTGACCTGTGAATTATCGTAATTGGATAACGCAAAAGAACAGCCTCTCCATTAAATCCTCGTCGTTTCCAAAGAAAAAGGTTTCGAAAAAGCAGTAGTATCTCGCCAAATCTCTCTACAGGCGCAATACATTGGGTAATGAAGTCGCTCGAGGCGACGATAAGGCATAGGATTGATGGAAAATTCCTGTCAAATCTTTGTTTTGCTGACGAGTTCACCATCTTCGAAAAGTAACGCTGCCATTGTGCGATGCTCAGAGAGCTCAGGGAAGGTGGAGAAAAGATTCAACTGCGCATAAATAGAACGAAGACTTGGACAATGAAGCATTCATAGGGCAAAGGTGAACAGATCGAATTAGATGGCCCTCTGATTACAGATCACCTCGTACTTGTACCTTGGACGCTCAATTAACAGGAAAAACAACATGAAAGATAGATCACATCACAGTAAAAGGGTAGCATAGATTTCATTCCAGCGTCTCAAACCAGTCATCAACCAATTGACGGACCCGAAACTCCGCACTCACCTTTTAATTTCATCGGCTCTTCCAGCACTCTTTTATATAGAAGAAATGAGGTCTCACATTTCATCCAAGTCGAGAACTCTAGACGCCACCCATGGAGCGCCTGAACGATAGCTTCTGAATTTTGACTGGCATCCACAACGTTTGGGTGGAGCGCACAACCTAGATCTTGGAAACCTATCCATCTTGGACATGCAGGGAAATACGTATGCTTAGCGAAGCACAAATAGATCAGTTATATAATAACAAGAACGGAAGAGAAAAGAACGAAAAGAACTGTGGAATACACCCTACGAGGGTTCAAACATGCTCACAGACGAACACCTATACGGTGTTTATGGCCTACGTTAACTGCAATTGCAGATGGAAACAATTTCAATATCACCTATTATGCCTCGCTGACATACGCCACCACGTCTGTGCTGAGGCACACACTAGCAAAGGTGGACTCTCCAACTATCAAAATAAGTATGCATACACCTAATGAAATAGAACAAAATGCTTCCTATAAAGCTATTACGCTCTAAACCGCTTAAACGCCCTAATGATCGCGGAGCTACCGTCAACTGTCAGAAGAGCAGCATTGGCTTCTACATATTAACTAGAAAGCTAGCCAACTTTTGGTTCTTTCCTGGTTCTGGTCTACCACATGTACAATATACTTTGTATATCCACCCACTTATTTCACATGGTAATGAATCACAGCAACGATTTCAAATGAAATAAAAACCAACTGCTGGTCAAAAATTGGAATTTATGTCGTTGGCGGAGGATGAAAGTTAACACCATCACCAATGGACTCCTCTATAAAAGTGCACGACAGCACAACAGATGCATTGAGAATGATGAAGAACTTGTAGTGTAGCAACAATTCACATTTCCGACTTTCCATTAGCCCCAGCAATGTTCAATACATTAGTGTTTTCTTCTTCAGTTGACACGAAATGGAGCCTAGTACTCCGATAGAATAGTGAATATTCCATGTCAATGTAACTCTACGCGAAATTCTACCCCATCTAAACAACGGCCTGTGGAGGTCTACCGCTCCATTAAGTCAGTTTTCATCCTCCCAGCAAGTCCCACCAATTCGTCAACCACGGATGGACAGGGGCTCGATGAACCTTCAAACACGGGACTGAACCAAAAACGTGTGTATTGCAGGATACTTTACACTGCCCTTTACGTAAACCCATCATTCGTCTCTCAACTAACACTGAAGAAGTTAAAGAAATTGATCTATGAATCTATTAGTCGTCCACTGTACCTCAGTACGACCACTCGTGAACCAAGAGTCATATTCTAAACACCTTGCCAACCATTTCCAGGACATTAGCTCTAAACAAGATCTTTTAGCTAGTTTAAACATTTTAAATTTACAGTTTGATAGCCCCAATTCTTTCGTAACAACAAACACCTCATTTGGTACGAAAAGATAATTCACTGCATGTGAAAAGAAAACACATGATTTGGTAGGAAGACATGCTATAGCCAGCATTAATGATTTTATTAACAGCATTCTGAAGAAATTGCGGCTCTGGCATCATAACATAAGGGCAAAAATGATGTTGGAGATATTTATTCACAAGAAGTTAGATGTGTGGACAACAGGACGAATAACGAATGAACGAATAACGAACGTACGAATAAACATATGAAAAATAACAACGTAAACAAGATTTCGATGCTGTCAATATACAACTACCATAAATCCAATATTTAGACAGCACTGTATGAATCGCCATGAGTAGTGTTTTGTGGACTACAACCTCGTATCCAGATTTCGTCGTACGCGCTACTCTGCTCAGCCTCTATCACATCCTTTCCGATAAGATCTTAACAATTTTTCAAGATACGTTTTAAAGAATTAATAAGTGCTTAAAAGACCATAAGGCGCTGAACAAAAAATGTTCCCCAATGTTATTCACAAGGTTAATCTACCTCAAAAATCCTATGTAAAATTAAAGTAATAACAAGTCTAACTTATTTAATCCTTTGTAATAAAAAGGAAGAAGGATAAAGCTCTCGGCTTCGATCAATCCCTGAGTGACGCATCATGCATTCAACTTTAAGGACGCATACCTGGCCTTTACTATGCATCGCGGTGGCCTACCAATGTATCGAACCAATGCTGCTATCCTCCCAGACCCCAGACATGTCTGGTACCAATTTGTTGATCCTATAGCGATGGAAGGCTTGGTGGACCCGGGGCGCGGGAACTGACCCATGTGTAATGCAGGGCGACACCAACCACTGCACCACAGACGCCCTATCTATTGTATAAATGGATTGAATACGTTTGGAAATACACTCACATAACAGATTGAAAAAAACTGTGGCAGCCTGTTTCGTTGATGTAGTAGAAGGTGGAATAATGGTTGAAAGAGCAACAAATCTGTCTGTACCCTCAATCGAACTAAAAAAAAGAAATAAAAGCATGTGTGGACAAAATGGTCCACATTCAGTTTCAAGAAACTCAACCCTAAGCAAAAAAATGCTAGTATTTTATGCTCACCTCATGATAAGACGACCCTCTTTTGAGCGAAATCTTTCTTTCAAAGAAGGAGACAATGCGACACCTCTAAAAAAATATGAACGATATATAGGCACCTCCATGAAATTCAGAGGCCCAATTATGTAACATAGAAACGTTTCTAACACTTCAATTCAAACCTTCCAGAAGTGGAAAGAAGTGAACGCTGCGACTCATCTGCACGATAAACTGGGTCAACCAATTGGACAGATGAAGGACGACGCTCTGAAACGAGAAGATATAAACAAAATGACATCATGTGAACATCAGGTGGTATGGCAGCGGATGGAAATGCCCTTCAATACACACTAACTCCTTGATTGGTTATCGCCTCTAAGCTAATCCAAAATTCCCATCTCTTCAGCACATTAATACGAAATTTGGAACATCGTCGAAAAACTCTAATAACCTTCGAGAACGGATTTAATGGACTCTACAACAACTCAGTACAGTCAAGTCCACCTTGTTTAACCGAGCTATGGAGGTGTGCAATGTCACACAATTTCGCTGACTGAAAAAGTCAATGCCCTATTAGTACAGTGTTTCCTCATAGATCAACCACTATTCCAACCGTTAGAAGAATAAGACAAGGCGATACAATAACATCAAAGTTATTCACCAGTCCTGTAAAACGTACAACAGCAAGAGAAAGGAACACGTTTTAAAGGACGATCCCTTACCAATTTTTGTTTTACCGAAGATATTGTACGTTGTGAACAGCACTAAAGAGACAGATACAACATTTGAGGAGAGAGATAACAAAACCTAGCTCACTAAGAACGCACGATGTGAAGCACTCACTGTAAAAAACCAACCTTGCTAGATCTTATGGTACCTGTAAAATATTAGATAAATAAGGATAACGATTTAATAAAAGAACTCTGGAGAATACAACAAACAACGTGGATTGTCCTCTGCATTTTTACTAGGCCATTAGCTAAATTTTTTCTTCAGCCTTGTTCAGTTCAATAAGTTGGACATGAAAGACAAGCAGAATTTGGGACAAGTGGACAAGCCTGTGTGCGATTTAAAGAAAGAAATTAATGCAAATGCTGGACATTTAGACAAAAACGGAGCTAATACTGATTTACAAACGATGAAATTGACTCGATGGATAACAATGAGGAAGTGGCATGTAGTGGAATCCGACGGATTTTAACAGGAATTTTGTTTTGTTTCACTGTGAGACAACCTCGCTAGAAATCCATACCGAATTCATTCGTTCCACGAGCCCATTGTCGCGCAAATTCAAACTTCGGACTTCGAGACTCTCTAAAACGACCGTTCTCTGGAAGCGACACATCGGCATCGAGTGGTAAAGCTTCGAGGAGCATTAAATTCTGAAAGCCCGAGGTGGATAATTTCTGAAGGAAAAGCTTGTGCTTAGGTTTAAAAAAAATCACGATGATCCTTACAGAATTCTCATTTCGTCTTTCTTCAGCAAGAGATTGACCGTACCTAAACTAGTTACGTTTTACATTGTGCAGCAATAGCAAAAAAAAAATAAAGTAAAAGATACCTCACAGGCGAGGCTTGAACTGTTGCTCTACCAGGTGTTAGTAAATGACAAGCCTTCTAAATAAAGAACGTTACCAATAATATGATGGTAAAAACTTCCCCATTTAAGAAATCCTCTCGGCGTGAAGGACTTTTGTTTAGGAGACGCTTAGAAAACGCACTTTACAAAAGATATGTTGCTAATCCTGAACTATACAAATGATAAAGAAGCCCGACAAAGTGAATATGCATTGCGGCAATGCAGGACTCAGAGAAGGACCATATTTGCTCCAGGATGTTTGCTAGCAATTTTCACAGTGCAGTGAGCGTAACACAAACTGACTACATCCTCGCTCGCAGAGATGAAACACCCTATTGATGGGGCATATTATTCCGCTATAATGATATACTACATCATTTTGTAGATATGCCGTCACATTAAAAAAGGATAAGGTCACTGCGTTGGTCAGTCCTTGAGGATTGTGCCATGCATTCGACTTCACTAAGCATCGTTAGAGGTGATTGAATTGATCATTATTCTCAAAGACCTGCTGCTGTATAAAGTGAGTGCTACTATCTTTCCAGATAAGTCTCGTCCAGATTTGCCGAACCCAGAGGACTGGAAGGCTTAGTGAGCCTAGGGCGCGGGGTCGAACCCATGTGTATTGCAAGGCACCACTTGATCACCGCGCTACATGCGCCCCTTTATGTCGTCATAACGACATCTAAAACCCCCAACACAGTTGGTCTGCGATAAAAAGTGGAACTGACAACTGGAAATGGGTTAAAGCAGTTGACGCATCTGGAAATAGGTATTTAGAAGGTAAACGCTGTATTACGTCGCAAAACTAGGAGTACCTCCGATAGAGGATGCGACATGGGAGAGTTCCAAAGTTTGCCGAAGAAAAAGACGTGAAGAAAGTGGCTGCAGTTGAACTGAGACTGGACGTGGAGAGACGGGAGAATTATGTGCAAAGATAAAGTAGTAACGTCTGAAAATTCGCCATACGGTAAAAAATAACGCTGCGTGGCACATTTACCTGTAATCACAATATCTAAAAAAAGCTCTGACTACACCGTACGGTTCACGCTTCACGCTTACGCATTATGTATGAGTAATACAAAGATCCCACCCAACTGTTCACTGCCACATCGTGACTAGGAGGTGTTCCTTGGTGTCAGGCTGTGATGTGCAGCGTGAGATTCATCCACCGGCACGGTCTCCCAAGCTGAGAAGGGGTCTGGCGTTTCCATTAGGAAGCTCAGCTAAGAGTAAAAAAGTACAAGGATCCACCACCACCGTGGTATCAACCTAGCCGCATGGTGGCGAATCCCCCTTTGATTCACAAGGGCGGCGACTGCCTGGGGTGGTGGCGACTTGGGGGAGACTTTGGCCGGGTTGACCTCAGGAATTCAGGGAACCACGATGGTTAGACCAGAAAAACCCCGAAAAAACCGAAACTATGTTGGGGTCTGCACAACAAGTGTAGACGGGTCATCGACTATACAAGTAAGTAATATAGAGATGGCTGAAGCATACTCTACTGCCAAGTTTTTCGTCAACCAACTGCATACGAGAGTGGAAATTATAGTAAATTAATAAACAAAAAATCACCTTGTTTAGATAACATCCCACCTTAAACATGACAAAGAACCAAATACAAAGCTCTATAACATTCTCTGTAGCAAAACGGCATGCGTATATATATATATATATATATATATATATATACACACAAACGTATGTATACACAAATACACATTTGTACATATACATATACGCACACATATATACATATATGTATACATATATATATATATACATATATATATATATATGCGCGTATGGGCAAGCGTGACGCCAGTGGTCGAAGGCGCCATGAAATACACTTGTGATCAATTCCCCTGCTCCTGGCCCACTAAGCGTTCCATCCCTCCGGGTTCGGCAAGCTGTAACCAGACTCGTCAAGGAGGGTAGCAGCACTGGTTCGGTAGATTGGTAGGCCACTGTGAGTCGTTGTAAAAACCTTATAAGCATTCAATCACCCCCAAACGATGCTTAACGAAGTCGAATGCATAGCACATCCCTAAAGAATTGATATACACCAAGATCTTTATCCCTCTTTATTTATATATACACATACGTATATACCTCCCAACGGTTTACCGCCTCATCGTGACTGGGAGGTGTTCTTGGGTGTCGGACAGCGACTATACAGCGGTGGGATTCGTCTCCCCGGCAGGGTATCCCAAGCTGAGAATGGGTCCGGCGTTTCCACCTGGAAGCCCATCTAAGAGTAAATCAATACCAGGATCCACCACCGTCCTGGCATAAAAGTCGCATGGTGGCAAATCTCCCTCTGATCCACAAGGGCGGCGACTGCCCGTGGTAGTGAAGACCACAGGCAGACTTTGGCCAGGCTGAACCTGTGATCCCGAAAACCACAATGGCTTAACTAGCAAATCTCCGAAAAGTGGTGATTATGCTGGAGCCAGCACAAGCACTGAGGACGGGCCCCTTCAAATATCAAGCATATATATACATACATGTATATATGCGTGTATACACATGTACATATGTACGTATGTATACACAATATATACACATATGCACACATATACATAGATATGTATTTCATACACGCGTGGTAGTGGGAAGGGTGCATCAACTTTTAACACTGAGAATAGGCAATCTATTCATTTACAACCACAACGTTGCTGAGATATTCGCAAAACTCTGGACCGCAGGTGTCTATGGTGGGGAACGAACGCGTTATTGTCCTTTCCGGGGAGTAGCGCGTTCACCACCACACCATGCGGTTCCTTTGTTGTCGATGTTTGCCACAGCAATCACCTGTCAGCGGGATTGATCTGGGGCGTCCAAATCGGCATAGAACCCAGTTAAGCTGCGGCTGTAGTTGAAATCACAATGTTATACCTTTTTATTTTCGGCCTACTATATTCCCGACCAATCCCGCCGACGGGTGATTGCTGTGGCAAAGATCGACAGAAATAGCTGAGAGACAGGAGAAACAAAGGACCCGCATGGTGTGGTGGTGAACGCGCTACTCCCCGGAAAGGACAATAACGCGTTCGTTCCCCACCATAGACACCTGCCGGTCCAGAGTTTTGCAAATATCTCAGCAACGTTGTGGTTAAATATACTTACTTAATACTTGAATGGCCCGTCTTCACCGATTTGCGGGCCCCAGCATAATCCCATTTTTCGGAGATTTCCGGATTAAGTCATTATATTGCAGTTACTAGTCGAAAATAGGCCTTCGAGTCAGTTTTCGGCACCGAATAATCACTAGCTTTTAGCAGAACGCTCGACTTCGTGAGGTAAATGCCACGCGAGACTTTTCGTAGTTGTCACAAGGCAATACCTCAAACTTGGGCAGTCAAACCATTCATACACATAAACGCAATATCAATACAACACTAATATCGGCAGGGAACACTGACAGACAAATAAGGCAAGTTCAAGGCTATGAGGTGCTGTACCTACTACTAATGCGAGGTTTACGAAGGCATAAGAATATTGTAAACAATACTAATGCAACATTAGTACAATGATAACAGCAACTTGATAACAATGACAAGTATGGGGATACGAACGATGGCGCCCGTACTGGCGCGTACAGTGGCCCAGATGCCGAGGGCTAGAACAACATAAAGTGAGATGCAGACGAGCCCTGAATTAGACTAAGCTAGGGATCGTACATAGAGCGGCTGGGTGCACTTGCACATTAATCGATGAGGATAGCAAGTTACCTAAGCATCGATGGTGGAAGTGACTATACGAACGAGATGGGATATCTGCGGAACACGGTCAGGCGGCTGCTCTTGGATAACGATATGTCTGCAACGTGAAGTTTGAGCATCGATGGGCACCACCATTGCCTAAGAGATTATAGACGAGAAAGATAACGACTAAGAAATGATAAGCCTATAGCGGCTTAACAAATACACAGCAGAAGTTGGCCGGCTGCGGTCTTGTACGCATGGCGTACCGTGTGGTAGGAATGGTACATGCCACCGATGGCGTTTCAGACAGAACGCATTTGAGGATAGCCGCCGCTACTGACAATACACCGCAGACCAATTGATAAACAATGGACATTGACAAGAGGATGAGAATCAGGATGATGATGATGAGGATACACTGGGCTGATGGAAAGCGTGACGTAGTGACGGTGATGCTAAACTAATGTACAATTCGCAACTGCCATTTAACAATGATATGATGAAGTTAATGTACAATAATGACTACGTGCTGTATGACTTAACAACTGCGATTGGTGACACACGAGACCAATACGGTACAGATCTAAAGAGCCGACGAACTTCGACACGAGTGAACTTGGATAATAATTAACGAACCTATTTATATGCTTCTGGAGAAGGCGGTATTTGGCACAGGTCCAGCATCTTTACCGAAAACATTCATCGGCTACCGTCTCCATATCCTCTCAAAACCACATATCATCTGGCGGAAGACTGCTCTCGCAAACATCCTCATGCCCTTCTTGTTATTGTACGCGTGGAGACTTTTGGACAGTAACAACAAACAATGAGTTCAGATTGCAAAAATAGGTTTGCATAACAAGACTGTTTACAGCGATCGAAGTTGCTAAGGATGGGATCGAAATATTTACGTCCTACGACATTTGCTAGGCAACTTGAGAAACAGTGGATATGACCCTTAATACTAAAACATACAGTAGTAGAAGGATACAAATATATATAGGAAGAAATAGAAACTATTCTGGGAATAGTTGCTATAAATTATGGTTGCCTGGAATCCCGAGGTGAGCCTGGCCAAAGTCTGTCTCACCACCACGGGCAGTCGCAGCCTTTGTGGATTAGAGAGAGATTTGCCATCATACGACATTAATACCGGGACGGTGGTTGATCCTTGTACTGGTTTACTCTTAGTAGACTTCCTTATGGAAACGCCGAACTCCTTCTCAGCTTAGGAGACCCTGCTAGGGGATGAATCACGTCCACTGCACGTCGCAGCCTGACAACCAGAAACATCTCCCAGCCACGATGAGGCGATAGACTGTTGCGAGGATTTCAACTACAACCTTAGCTAAACTGGGCTCGATGTCGATTTAGCTTTCCAGATTAATCTCGTTGGCGGGTGATTGCTAATGGCACTGATTGATAGAACTAGCTGAGAGACAGGCGAAACGAAAGGCGTGCATGGTGCGGTAGTGAACGCATTAGCCTCTAGAAAGGGTAATACCGCGTTCGTTTCCCACTGCAAACATCTCCAGTCTGGAGTTTCAAATATCTCAGCATCATTGTGATTGTATTTTAGTATTTCATTGATAAAGTTTTGGTGTTTTTTTCCATAAGTTATATTCAGTTTGAATCGAGCTATGTTGATTTATATTTGAAAACGGCCGTTATTTTCACACCGTGTGAGCGAAAATCAACTCACATTGGAGCTTAGGTGTTAAGCTCTAATTTGTGCTTAGACAAGAAATTAAGGACATTGGTGTCGAATTGTTTTCCAAAATCTGTCAAAGTACTATATATAACAAAGGCTAGAATAAATAATGCTACTAATGGGCGCGCCATCCTCCTCCTCAGTGATCATCACTTTAAAAGGTGTGCTGCAAACATCATCACAGGTGACAAAATATGAACATAGAACTGATTTCCCATGCATAACTCATCCTTGGGTGACAGTCTTCGGACTTAAACCCATGTTCAAACGTGAACCACCCCGCTCTCCTCCAAATGTTTCACTTCCAAGTCGTTGTTGGTTGATGTTCTTGGTTATGCTCAACTGTGATGTGCAACGCAGGGATTCAACTCCAAGCACGGCATCCCAAAGTGAGTAGCTCGACGTCTCCATCCGAAAATCCAGTGTTTAAGCGATACTGGTAGTTACACAGTCGCAAGGTTCCAAATGTACGCACGAAACACTACCATCCGGCGTTAGCACGTGTTAACTAGTAAAAAAAAGCCCCGGATTAGATATATTAAGGATCCGGGGTAATGGAGAGCTTGTTTCATTGGCCCATCAATGAAAAGAACTTATGTCGAGAAACGCCAGCATGATTCACCGTTAGGAAGGCTACCTGTGTCCATTTCAATTAATTAACTCCCAAAGATAAAATTCATACATAGCAGAGTGGTTAGAAGTGCTCTGAAAACAACAACATGATTATTGGCTTGATGCTGCTGCTTAAAATGACCATTCCTGCAATCCTTTACCCACTGACATTATTTTTTTCATTCTAGGGTATTGTATGAAATAGAACCACAATGATGCTGAGATATTTGCAAAACTTGAACACCAAGGCGGATCGAACCGCGATTACCCTTTCCAAAGGCTCATTCCCATTGACGAGTGATTGCTGATGGCATTGTTAGGGTAAAAACACTGGCTGAGAGAAATGCGAAACGAGGGCGTCAGTGGTTCCGTGCGCAACATGTTATCTCCCGAAAAGAGTAATCAAGGGTTCACGTTTTACAAACATCTCCACATCGTTCTGACAGAGATGATATACTGGTAGGCCACCACACGTAATTGAAGCACTGATCAACACCAAGCACCGTATGTTTTCATCCCTTTTTGTTATTGGCATATAGATAAGAGGAGAAGAAGAATTTTCGTCTTGCGATCTCACGCGCTTGAGCTTAACTTATACAAATCAAATACTTGATATTTGATACTTGAACGGCCCTTCATCACTAGTTGTGCTGGCCCCAGCATAATCACCACTTTCGGAGATTTGCTGGTTAAGCAATTGTGGTCCCCTGGAATCCCGAGGACAGCCTGACCAAAGTCTGCCCAGGTCGTCACGACGACAGGCAGTCGCAGCCCTTGTGGATCAGAGGGAGATTTGCCACCATTCGACTTTGATATCAGGACGGTCGTGAATCCTGGTATTGGTTTAGACTTCCTGATGGAAATGCCGGACTCCTTCTCAGCTTGGGGGACTCGTCGGGAAGACGAATCCCCCGCTGTACATCGCAGTCCGACACCCAGGAATACCTCGAGCCACGATGAGGCGGTAAACCGTTGGGAGGATACAAATCAAATAGCGACTTTTTCTCTTTTTTAGATAGTAAGCCAAGTAGATAAGAACCGTTCCAACATTGTTAAGTCAGCTGCATTCCACTACACTTAGACAAACGAAGCTACCATTAGGGACATGTCGCCTTAAGCCAAGGTTATACCGCGTAATTCTGAATCATTTTGAACATTCAGAAGGATGTGTTTATTTATTGAACTTTATTTAGTAAGTTTATAAAGTTTGTTCTTCTAAATTATTACGTTGATTAGCTCCATGATATGATATTCAAATATTCGAACAATAAAGCATTTCCCAAATTTCTTCACTACACGTGCGGCAGCTGCTTGCGCCTGTACTGCGCTAACCAAGTTCTCCATACCCACAGGGACGGCGATCTAGTGCCTGACGTGTTTTGAGAAAGCTTTCTCCGATTGTCAAACCCTGGTGACCCCTCGCAATGAAAACCTGAGAAGGCCTTAGCAGAGTTATCCCAGGACTCCAAAGAGAAAAACGCACGACGAACATTCAACGATATTCATGTAAAACGTACTGGATAATGAAAGCAAGGGGACGGATTGAATGGAAGAAATGTCGAGATCCAAACACCACGTGATTCTGGCTCATATCAAAAGATAAAACAAAAATGAGAGAATCTTCGTTCCAACAAAGGTATTGCGACAACACTGGAGATTCTCCTGAATGATTTCGAGTACCTCCAAATGGTTTGCCGCCTCAACGTGGCTGGGTGATCATCTCGGCTGTCGGGGTGCGACGTGCAGTGGAGGATTCATCTCCTAGCAAGGTCTCCCAAGCTGAGGAGTCCGGCGTTTCTATAAGAAAATCTATTAAGAGTAAACCAGTACAAGGATCCACCACCGTCCCGATATCAAAGTCCTATGATGGCAAATCTCCCTCAGATCTACAAAGGCTGCGACTGCCTGCGGTGGTGAAGACCTGGGGCAGGCTTTGGCTAGGCTGACCTTGGGATTCCAGGGAACCACAATGGCTTACCAGCAAATCTCCGGAAAATGGAGGTTATGCTGGAGTCCGCACAACCAGTGAGGACGGGCCATTCAAGTATCAAGTGCCAAAATTTCGAATAGGTTATAACTCCTACATCATTGAAGTTTTGGATGTATGAGACTACAAAAAGTTCACTACCTTGCTTATTTTTTTGTCAAACTGGTAAAAATTTCAAGTACTTTGATTGCCGAGTATTGGAATGACGGTTTATTCCATTTTGAATTTCCACATACACTTGTTCATTGCTATTTTGAACAATGAGTAGTTTCGACTAACAACCTTCCAAGCTCGTTCATTTACATCTGGAAATAAGCCTAGCGACAAATTTTTCCAGTAATCAATTATCGATTATTGACCCCTAAGAATAAATGTCAGCAGCCGATTGATCGATGGACACACAACCTAACTCCCCGTACTGCTTCAATTATCGATTGATCGGGGTCCTAACGATATGTTCACGTATTTATTATCAGTTTTAATAAACATGTGGTAAAAAATCATCAGTAAAAGGTATGAATATGCCTACAAACAGAATTTAGTTACATATAATCGTCATATATAATGGTGATTATAACAAACGATGATCCGATCGATGAAGCGATAAGTCGATTTCATGCCGGATTGACGCCAGCTGGATAACTGGGCGTGGCAAATCGTGGCTGTGCTCCGCCCCCCGGCTGGTTTCCGTTGGAGGCGGACGTGGCAGGCGTGCGTGCACGGAACCATTGGTAGGCGTTGAAGAGCCAGACGACCCCTAGCAGTGCGGCTTCGGCCTGGAGATGTGATTCACTTGGTCATTTTCAAGGAAAAAAACCTGTGGGAAACAAACTGTGGCAGAGTTGTTCCAACGTAACTTTGTTGAAAATTCAAAAAAAATTATGTTCTGCTTTTATTTTTTACTTACTCCAATTTTTACGGCAGGGTACTATGCGAAATACAACCACGACCATGCCGAGATATTGCAAAACTCTGGACTACAGATGTCTGCCGTGGGGAACGAACGCGCTATTGTCTTTTACGGGGAGTAACGCGTTCACCACCACACCATGAGGGTCCTTCGTTTCGCCTTTCTCTCAGCTAGTTCTGTCGATCAGTGCCATCAGCAATCACCCGCCAACGAAACTGATCTGGGGAGCCCACATCGTGTTTTCAACTACAGCCTCATCTTAGCTAGGTTTCATGCCGATGTGAGCTCCGAAGATCAACCCCGTTGACGGGTTATTGCTGGTGGCACTGACCGATAGAGCTAGCTGAGAGATAGGCGAAACGAAAGAAAATTATATCTATGGTAGAGCAAGGCAGTAATTACGATGCAGCAATACAATATGTAGGAAGTTTTAATTTTTTTTTTTGAAATATGCAACATTTTGATGACAGTTTACGTGTTCAGTTGCACTTCATGAAACCTGCGACTATAAGTGATGTGTATCGATCGCGTTTGGGTACGTGTACGAGTGTCAGGTTTAACCTTAAGATGACCGTACTTTGACGACTCGTGCTTTCAACGGTAGACAAACGTACTGTCTTGTCTGATAACAGTAATCGGCGCCACTATATACTTGCACTTATTATCACGGTCAACTCGGGCTTCTATGTAGTTCCTAAGCAGCTTTATAAATTTTGAACATTTTTCTACATTTCTCAAACCGACTGTCGTTTAACCTCAGCCTTAATAATCAATATCTTCTCGGATTACTAAGGTAACACGAGATTGATAAAGATATTTGTTGGGCTAACGCTTCGACGTCTTCGTCCTAATCAGAGGCGATGATCCGAGTCGATGATCCGTCCACAGTCGTTCGTACTCTCGATGTAGTGTATTCGCTGTCGTACGAGACGGATCTTCCACAGTGAAGCACCGCTTGAATGAGGCAACCTCCCTAGCAGCGCTTGTTTATACAGGGCGGTTGTTGTTCACAGTGACTATCCGTCGCTAATATTTTGTTTCTCAACGGACAATCCATCCTGCACCAATCGACATTATATCGGCAAGCACGCAGTGAATTGCAAACCAATATTTTTGTTAGATGGATTGCTGGACTATTATTTTTACTTTCTTCATCTTGGCACGGGGACGTTTTGCTTGGATTACATGAGCTGTAGAGTATCAAGCGATATGTGTGAACTCGTCCAAAAGAAAATATACCAATAAAATGTGGCATGTAGGAATCTTCTGTAGTTAGTTATCTTCATTAAAAAGGCTCGTGCTAACTGAATAATCTAAAAGAATCATGACAACCAAATATGTTGTAGAAGCATCTTCCGAGGTGTTCTCATTAACACATCCACAACGGGGGGCAGGTGGTGACGAGCTGAGTGGCCGGTTTGACTTTCATGGGATCACTTTCTTCGATAATTTATTTTGGCAGTGAGAAAAGCGCTATTCTGAACGTAGAAAAGTGCAAAGGACTTTTTCTCTGGCAAATTCATTGACTAGTTATTTGACTGCAATTTACTATTATTCCAATTCTAATAGCTATAATGAATCATGAACAGAATTAACCACGGATCAAAGCGGCGTCGACCTCACGCCGATTAGTCGTTGGGGAACGTGGTGCGTTTTTAGGTGGCGGATAGAGGGTTAACCGAGGACGAAAAGCGATATTATGCCTTTTTGAAACAGAAGTAAATCCAAGGGACAGACTCTTTCTTTCTGCTGCACTAATTTGGCACATACCTTTTGTGTTTACGGTGAGCTAATTATGCATGGGTGCGTGGGTGTGTTCTCGTTAATGTGGATTATATTATAAGGAACAATTCGACCAAAAGCCTACAAGCAAGTGACTGGGAAGCACATGGAAGGTTAGGAGTCGCCTCCAACAAATGAGCTCCTCATATACTCTGGGAAAGACTGGCAAGCTACCTGTCAGTATACGAAGTCCTCACGTTCACAGCTTAGTAGCTATCAGATGATAAACATAGTAAAACAAGTAGGTCTCACTGAGCCGACCCCGAAGTGGCAAACGATACGGCAGTGTTACGTGACAAGTAAGCAGAGGCTGCTAAAATCTGAAGCCATTCTATGCTTTCTAAACAGCAAAGGACTAAGGAAACGAATTGCATCTTCAAGTCACCCTCACTTGCATGTGACCACTCGACAGAAAACTTGATCATGCAGGCAGGAAGGATGAAGTACGACGTTACCGGACGAGCTAAAACGAGAAACGCCACCCATTCAATACCGTCCATGACACCGGAAAAGAACCATTTTTTGGAACGTGCCACAACAGAGGAGTCTGCGGCGTCGGCATTCTCATCAACACGAGTTTGGCCATGAACATCGATTCATTTCAAAAATCAACCAGCCGAATCGAACGTTTGCGCTTGAAGAGACGTGGATACAATACTGGCTTTGACAACCTTCGTCATTTACGCGCTGACATCAAACCATGGCGAAGACGAAGTCGAAGCGTTATGTATGGACTTGGAGAAGTTCTATAGAGAATACATTCCTTAAGGTCACCATCGCAGATTTTAATGATAAGATTGGACCCAGAAGAACATATGACGAACCTCACATTAAGACCCACTGGTTAAAATGGAATGAACACGGTGAGTGGCTATTTGAGTTTATCACGAAGACCATGACCATGGTAACGGGCAATTCCAAAACTTCCGCTCTAAACGGTGGACGTGAGAGTGTCCCGATGGAGACTACCATAACGAAACAGACCACTTTGTAGTAAATCAAAGGTTTTGCTTAACCTATGTCGCCGTTGTCCCAAAATACCACACAGGATCAGGCCATCGCCCCCTTCGTGCAAGATTTCATTTCTCGCTGAAAAGAGGAAAAGTCGTTAAGTTCAAAAACGAGATCACAAAACGACCATAAACTGGGATTTATTCAGTTAATTAGTAAGCTGTCATGAAGCCATTGCCGTTATTGATGACATTGATAAGAAATACAAGCGGTTTGTTCGACGTCTTCACGTTAGTGCTATGAAAGCTGAGAGTTCGAAAGTACCCGAGAGACGCCTGTCACGAAAAACACTCAAGCTGATACGTCAACGTTGAATCGTACGAATCACAGGAACAGTCATCTCATGTCCAAACTTGCAAAACAGTGCAGTCAGGCGATAAAAGAAGATCTTGAAAAGGGAAGGACTGCAGTTATGGTCGGAGATGCAAAGGCTGGGAGATGAAGGACAGCTAGCGAGGGTATTCCTATTCAGTATATAAAAAATATTTGTGAACTATATAGAAATTTCAAAATCAAAATACCCTATTCTACAGCCATATTAAAATCGACGTAATAAGAGTGGTTACGAAAGACGATACGACCACGCCAAAAATATTTACTGTCAGCGTCTTGAATGTCATGTGAATACTGGAATGAAGTGGGACAATATGTGAGCGAAAATAAACGGTTGGCAACTACATCTTCGACTTACTGATGATATCGCTCTTATATGTGTTGACAAACAACAAGTGTTATCCAAGCCGAACGAATGCTAGGCGACTTTGATGAAGCCTGTGGAAGGATTAGTTTCCGACTAAATCTCATAGAAACGATCTTCATAAGGAAAGGATTGGTTTCATACAACCTACTCATGCTCAGCAGAAGAATACCTCCGAATGCTTCAGTTACGTTTATCTAGGTTGGGAAAACAACATTATGAACGACTAAGCCCCAGATTTGAGCAAGGGGTACGGAGGGGGTTGGCAACCTTTCAAGAACAGAAAGAGTTGTAAAAAGCACAAGAGCAGAGCAAAAAGCACAACACCCAACTCTCACGTTCGTCCCCACAATTCTCTCTGCCTTAGCATACGGGCCAAAAAATTGGTCGCTAAATAAACAGAATGAAAGATCACTCAGGTTATCGGACGCCCAGTTGAAGGATAGCAAGAGTATTCCGCATCACGCAAATGAAATAAGGAATCCAGAGCTCTGATATCCGTCACAGACCAAAAATTAAAGACGCCGTTATATACGTCAAACTGTTCATGATAAGGTGGGCCGGACGCGAAATGCTTATGAACGATAACCGCTGGATATGAACCATTAGTGACTGGATTCCTCAGGATGTAAAACGCACTGCAGGAAGACCACCGATCCGATGGTCAAAGTTTTTCATAAAAACTCCAGAAAAAATTGTGGTGCTCAACAAGTTCTTAGAGCGGCCAGAACTCACTGGCTAACTCTTGCACGCGATAGGGAGAAATGAAAGATCTATTGATGCCCGCTCGAATGACTCAGCGATCAGGGAGACGACAGGTCACAGGTGATAATGAATCGTAGTTAAGGAATAAAAAGGATAAAGCATTCAGCGCTTATCAGTCTCTCAGGGACCGACCTTGCAATCGACTTCATCAAGCAATATTACAGGTGATTGAATGCATTTCTGGCCGATACAGTGACTTGCAGTGGCCAATCTGTGTCAAGTCAGTGCTACTATGCTCCTAGAAATATGCTCGCAACAATTTTCCGATCTGGGAAGTATTAAAGACTCGATGAACTTTGGCTACGTCAAACAACGACCACATTCATGCTGCAGGGTAACCCTAAGCATTGTGTTACAGATCAACCTCTAATCTTCATTATTGCATCGGATGTGGTGATTATTACCCTCTGATCTAATATGGGCATGCTTAATTGTAAATGATTAAATACTAAAATAAGTACGAGAGAGGACAGCGCAGTAGTAGCGATCACATTCATTACGCAAACATCCCAACGCACGCAGTCGCAGGTTCCACCAGGCAGCGGATTCATCGAGTCTTCCACCACCCTGGTGAGGAAATTGATACCAGACTTATGTGAGGAAGAGCTATCTCAATATTCCATAGAGAACAGAACTGTTGAAGAACATTCGATTATCCTGAGTGATGAATGGTTTATGCACCTAGTCACTATGCTTCTCAAGTTGTACCTAGAAGCTTTGCTTGAGATATTCTTCACTACAGAGATCCTTGATTAGTAGAATACAAAGTCAACAAGCCAATTGCATCATCAGTTAACACTTTGCGACGTCTTCAACCAAGACGGCACTCTGCAATACACATGTGGTCGCCTTTTCGATCCTTCGTCTTCGAGTTACCAAGATTTCCACCGTTTCGGAGTCAGAAAATTAGTACTACCACACTTAGCCAAAAAAATAGCAGCACCGAATTGAAACGTCAGTAGGCAACCGCAAGTCACTTTATGGGCCAAATATCCATTAATTCACCACCAGCGATGGCTAATGAAGTCAAATTCACAATGCATCCCTCAGTGTTCGACCAACACTATCAGCTTTATTCTTCAGCCTTATCTCTAAACCCGTTCATCATGTTCATAATAGGGATGACGCAACCCATACAGGCGCTGTTTCAACTCCGTCTCGGGTCCAAAACGCCTTTCATCCCTCCTGAGCCTGCAAATTTGTACCAAACTTGTCTGGGATCAGAGCTCACTTACGCCAATCAACGTAAGGACCTTCAGCACATCCGTCTCGAGATTTCACGGAGAATATACTCGACAAGGATTCAACGACATTCATGACCAAGACGAAAAAAAACCCTCGAACAGCAATCAACGCCACATGCAGGAAAGTTCGAAGACTTCCGTGGGTGGTAGTTGCGAGGAAAAGAATCGAACACGAGGAGTGCTGGAATCCGCACAGTAGATATAAAGACGGGTCATGTAATAAAAAAAAATAAGGAATAGAAATGCGCAGGTGCAAAAAAATGCGGAAATGGACATAGTATAAGTTGCAAAATACTTCGAAATGCTGATGGCAATGTGCTTGTGGGAAGTACGGTAGCAACATGCAGCAACCTCCTAACGGTTCACTGCCTCGTCGTGGCCGGAAGGTGTTCCTGGGTGTCGGACTGCGATATACAGCGGAGGATTTATCCTCTAGCAGCGTCTGCCAAGCTGAGAATAAGTCCGGCGTTCCCATCAGGAAGCCTAGATAAGAGTAAACCAATACCAAGATACACCACCGTCCTGGTATCAAAATCGCATGGTGGCGAATCTCCCTCTGATCCACAAGGGCTACGACTGCCTGTGGTGGTGAAGACCTATGGCCAAGCTGACTTCGGGATTCCAGGGAACCACAGTGACTTAATTAGCAAACCTCCGAAAAATGGAGATTATGCCGGGGACCGCACAACCAGTCAAGTAAGTAACACGTAGTAAAGCAGCATATATATATATATATATATATATATATAATTCATACGCATAAGACGATACAGCGATGTTTCTTCTATACCTCTGTGCTGCTATCAATACCTCAAATTCTCTAGTTACGAATAACCCATCATCTGCTATCGGAAAATCAGGAGGTCTGTAACGGATAAAAATTCGGTGCAGCCTCATGAGGCAGTGACGAGTAAAAATCCGTGGGCGCTGTGTCTTACACAAACTTCATTCATTTTGTTGGTGGTAAACTCGTCGTAACGTCTTTGAATTAAGTGCGGCCTTTTAAAAATTGATGGCGATAGAGCACTCACCATTCCGAATAATAGGAACACATTGAAGTGCTTGAACATATTCACAATAAAGTAGAAGAAGTTGATAACTTGGAATACGACAAATGCAGCACTGATGGTCATTTCCTAAAAGTAAAGATGACACAGGACAATGATCGATTGACTGTTCAATTAATAATTCGGTGTGAAGAGATACCGCCATTGGCCACACGGGAGCATTGTAGAGTGCTGTGACGTTCAGTACCATCGCAAGCACTAGCGTAACGCAAACCAACAACTAAAACGTCCCTTAATCAATTAATACCTCAACAACTTATACATTCATTAATAGGCCAATCAATAGTTCGCCTCTCACTAGTCAATTTGAATGTTGATTTTTGATGCATTATTTTTTGCTGAAAAAACCCTAGTAATCTGTGGAAATCAGTTAATGTACTAAAGCATCATTATTTTTCCCGAAAAATCCTGGCTAGTACGCACATCTTCAAGTGATGTCGTACCTTCCTTATGATAACACTGCAATTCCCTGACAAAACGTTTTCTCCCTTCGATTTTGAATAATCGAATCATTCCTAGAACTACTCGCTTTCGATAAACGACGCCTCCAAAGGTAAGAATAGGTTAGGTATTGGTTGCAGAAGCGGATTAATCAATATGCATGTTTTGAATTTACAAATTGCGGCTCTGAACGAACACTGAGTCTATGCTTTACTCGCAAAGCGATTAACATAACTGATTTCGTAAATTGTGAAAATTCATAAATTCTGCTTCCAAACATAAGTGAAAGCTACGTATTGATTGTCGAGGTGGATTGATCAATATTCTTACTTTGTCCTATCAGATCCTGCAAAACGGATGCATTATCGTCGCTGTTATAATAAAAACGCGATTACTTAGCGAACTAAGGCTTTCTACGGCTCAACGAAAACCTCACCAAATCGTAACACTATTTAGAGAGAAAACAAGAAAAAGTTTAACCTCAACAATTGTGGTCGTAATGACAAACCATCCGAATGATCGATAACCGGGTGAGAAAACGAATATCGTTTGAAGGATGACAAGTATCTGAAACGAAATTCTCTTATGCAAATGATTCACAATCTTGTCATTTCTTATAATATTGTAAGGTTATCTAGCCATGGATTGGCTAAGTGGGATGGCAACCATGTCCCTATCTGAGACAGGCTAAAGTACCTACATTAGTGGACCGCGCTTTTCCCCGATAAATATATGTTCATTTCTGATTGGAACAATACAGAGGTTATCCTGTTCAGAGCACATTGTCAAACCAGTGATCAATCATTTATCTAGCCTTAGAAATTTAATGGATTTAAAATGCGATAGAGTAGGAATCAATAGCTGGTGGATTCTCCGTAGCTCTAGGTGATTTATTCCCAGTAAGAAGACCTTTTCTTAAACAAGACTTGAAGAACAGGTAAAAAAAAATGAAGAAAGTAAAAGTAAAAATACAGAATTACCAATGCGACCGGTTTCACCAGATGGGGCAACTCTTTCATATCGTATAAAGCCATGATTCTCTTCCCTAAAATTACTGTCAATAAAAAGCAATAATCGATTTTTATCGATTTAAAATCATGCGAAACGCTTAACAGTGATTTTCTTCGTATTTTTGTTGAGCAAACGCGAGGTGTTACTATTCTTTGTTCACGATTAAGCTGACGTTTCGGCGGATTTCGCCTTCTTCAGAGCCGCTTTCTATGAGGTTTCCACTAAGTATGTCACGTAGAGACCAACCGCACAGAAATCACGTGGAAGTATAATAATTATAAGTATAATTATATCAATTACTATAATTAATAATTACTATAATTATATTAATTACTAATATTAATTATTCTCTTATGCAAATGAATTAGTAATTAATATAATTATATTTAAAAGCAATTAACTTATGACTGCTTCGTCTGCGAAACACTAAAGACCAGGTGGGCATCATAGAAGAGGTGTACGATGGTTTTCCAGTAACTGGAGACCGAACTCATTGGACAGCACTGGACAGATCCAGAACAAGTGGAGCCCTTTAATCATGTCTGGTGCTTGTTGGAGTCATTCGATGGTTAACGATGAATTGCAACTGGTACAAGTTGCTTTTAAAGGATCGCTGACCGATGCTGAACCGGATTCAACACAAAATTATGCTAGAAACAAAAGCAATTGACCAAAATAAGCATCCACTAAAGCTCTAAAGTATTTATGCTTTCACGAAATTCTTGCTTTGATTGCCTAGTGTGGAGATTCTCTTTCACTGAATACTTTCAACGAGATCAAAAAGTGTAACACAGACGAAGCATCACATCAACTCAATAGAGGAAAAAGATAGAGAGATGTGGTCCCACAAGGCAATAAAATCTTTCCAGAAAACCAAACATCAAGACTAGCACGATCACGACTTATCGATTACTTACCATATATTTATCGTCCACTAATCGATAATCGTGGGCTTTGCGAATGGTTTTAGTCGGGATCAGGGTTTAAAACTATGCAAATTACTACGACACTACGATAACAGTACGTTTAGCGAAGTAGTATTTAGTTTCGCTACCTCTAAAAATCTTTTTTAAATTAGTTTTAAGTAATCAACTACCAAGTGTTTGGAATGTTTATCGATTAGTTACCGTGTTATGAAATGAGATGGATTTATTCAAATACAAAATGAATGCCTTTGATTTCAGCAGCTCCTACACAGTATTTTCACAAAAAAATGGCTAAATCGTTATTAACACTGAACGGACTAAGTACAATGTAAACCATAGGTATCGATGCTTTAGTATTGGTACTTCCAGAAGAGGGGCAACTAATTGCATAGCACCCTCCTTTTTCAGTGGAAGCGTGTGGCGCAACGGTCGGAGGCGCCCTGCAATACACATACGATCGACTCCCACGCACCTGACCCGCCAAACCTTCCATTCCTCCGAGGTCGGCAAATTGGTACCAGACTTATCTAAGAGGATAGCAGCACTGCATCGGTTATCCACGGCGTGTCAGTCATTGTAAAGGCCAGATATGCATTCACTCACTTCCAAGCGATGCTTAATGAACTCGAACGCATGGCGCATTCCTAACGATTGATCAGTGTCGACGGCTTCATTCTTTTTATCCTTTTTCAATGATGTACAAGCAAAGATCATCGAAAAAAGTAGAGCATAGAGCTTCAGTGGCATTCATACATTTAATGATAAAGTACGTCCGAGAACAATCGGTAACTTTAGAGATTTTACACTAATCGTGAATACAATTACAATTTTCGAAAGTATGGAAGAAGAGAGCATAGTGGTGTCGAATTGATTTGGATTCGGTTAGTAGAGGAGCTTCATGGCAAAGCCCTAGGAGGACGGAGATCGTTTACTTGTCCTGAGCTGCAGCTGGATACAGAGGATTCCTTTCCATATGGAAGCAATGGATTGCCTTCCACTTTCATCTGCATACATTCATGTGCAGGTGTGTATACAAATTCAATTTCGTATGCCATTGATTCATTCAAAAGTTTCCAATAAAACTCTATTGAATACGAAATACATGAGAATCGGTTCGGTTCAAAATCGCTTCCACCTAGTTAACTCGAACAACGCGTACGTCCACCCAGCATCCTACCGACAGGACTTAATTAGGTACTTACGGAACTAGAAAAATAGAAAAACCAAAGGACTTCATTCGAAAGCTTGGATAACTTTTGTCTTTCCCTCTATGGTATGAACTCCAACACACACAGGCGTACATAGAGCATAGCGGACATGAATGGCATACTCTACGGGTGTGCCGCCCGAATCGAACCATTTAATGACCACATTCGAAGAACAGGTATTACAGGTGATGAAATCTCACCACGGATAGACGGCAACAGGTTATTTACTCATACTCTGAGGTTTTTTTTTGCCTCGACAGAATACGGAGAAGTAGTTTTTCATGCTCTCCCAAGGTAATAGTAAGAACTATTCGTTACGGGTGACAGTCTGGAAGGATACCAGCACTGGCACGACACATCGGTAGACTATCGCGAGTCATTGTAAAGGCCAGTTATGCATCGAATCAACTCCAACGATGCTCAATGAAGTTTAATGCATTACCCGTCCCCCAGGGAATGATCAACGCCGAGAGTTTTATCCTTTTTTCTATTCTTACGGGTGACCTCTAGACATTTTCAATCAGCTATCCAGTTACTTCATTCCATCGGCGAGAACCAAAGCCAGATTATATAATAGATTTATAGATTTCTACAATTTTTTTGTATAAGCGAATCGGTACAATTTGCCAACCACAGCTCACCTTTTATATAATGGGCTTCCAACATACAATAAAGGTTAGTCAGCGGAAAATTCAAAGTTTCAACTCTTACAGATGGTTTACATACGGAATTAACCTGGGCGGCAGAAGCACTGGTCAAACTACGGCCGCTTGAACAAATGACTAGATGTTTGTGAGTTATGTTAAGGTCTCATTACACAAATAACACAGTATTACTAGAAATGTCCTAAAAAGCTATGAAAAATAACCTAAAAATCCAGATTGACTTAAAGTCCATCGTTGATAGCCTCAAAGAAGTCCCGATCTACCGAGTTTACTAGTACGGATTTATAGAGTTGTAGAAACTATACATCCGAATGGTATGCCTTACTTGATACTTGAATGGCCCGTCCTCACTGGTTGTGCGGACCCCAGCATAATCTCCATTTTTCGGAGAATTTCTGATTAAGGTATTATGACTCGTATATAATGCCGAGATATTTGCAAAACTCTGGACCGCAGATGTATGCGGTGGGGAACGAACGCGCGCTATTGTCCTTACCGGGGAGTAGCGCACTTCACCACCACACCATCCGGGTCCTTCGTTCTGCCTGTCTCTCAGTTAGTTCTATTGATCTTTTGCCATCAGAAATCACCCGTCAACGAGATTGATCTGGGGAGCCCAAATCGGTATTGAACCCAGTTAAGCTGAGGCTTAGTTATAATCACAATCTTAACCCTTTTATTTACTGCCTTTTTCTTTTTAATGGCAGGATATGTTGCGAACTAGCTGAGAGACAGGCAAAACTAAAGACCCGGATGGTGTGGTGGTGAAGTGCGCTACTCCCCGGTAAGGACAATAGCGCGTTCGTTCCCCACCGCATACACCTGCGGTCCGGAGTTTTGCAAATATCTTAGCATTATAAACGAGTTATATTTCGCAACATACCCTGCCATTCAAAAAAAAGGCAGTAAATAAAAGGGTTAAGATTAAGCTATTATGGCTGCTTGGAATCCCGAGGTCAGCCTGGCCAAAGTTTGGCCCACGTCTTCACCACCACAGGCAGTCGCAGCCCGTTTGGATCAGAGGGAGATTTGCCACCATGCGACTTTGATACCAGGACGGTGGTGGATCCTAGTATTAGTATGCTCTTAGCTATGCTTCCTAATGAAAACATCGGACTCATTCTCAGCATGGGAGACCCTACCAGGATGGTGAATCCTCCGCTCTATATCGCAACCCGACACCCAGGAACTCCTAGCCACGATGAGGCGGTAAATCGCTGGAAGTAATGATCTGTCTATACTGCTAGAAGATGAAATTTACTATTAAAGCCTGAAAAGTATGAAAAGAGTGAGAAAAAAATGATAAAAAACAATATCACTGACTAGGATGATCTGATGTAAAGGCGCCGACTGGTGCCTCTCATTTACACGATAACTTGATAAGGCGACGGCAACGAACCAGGTGATGGTGGCAGTGATAAGCCTTTCATGATCTTTTGAGAAATAGTGAGAAATAGTACGGCTATTAAGACTTTGAAAACCCAAATAACTAACAAATTCACTAAACTACACTATGAAAATACTACAGTAGTTCTATTGTGGTTTTTTCTGACTGAGAACAACTTCGATTTCAAAGACAAAAGGAACAATGAGACCCTACTAATAGAATGTTTATGGCATTTTCAGTGATTACACTGGCGGAGAGAGACACACACGAAAGGCACAGAAAGCACGAAAGTGAGCCAGTCCGATTACAGTACTGAATGTGAGGTGATTCTGGTGGTTGATGAGAGCATGTCCAGAGCTTGTAGCCAGTAGTAGCTCTAGCTGCAGCAAATCGATCAATAAGCATCGGTCATCTATACATAAATTTTTCAGCTAGAAGGTGGTTATTGATTAACACAAAAATGAGATTAGACATAGTTTTTATTACGGAAGTATGAATATTGATTGATACTCTTGCTTGTAAATAAAACCAATGACTAGTGATAATAGTATGACATTGTATTACTGATGTAGAAGTACAAATAAACAAGGATAATTTGCACTGATTATGTTCTTAGTCAATTATATCAACCACAATCGATTAAAAAGCAGTCATAAAAAACAAGTAAAGGATAAAGTTCTCGGCGTTGATTAATCACTGAGGGACGCGCCATGCATTCGACTTCATTCGGTGTCGTTTGGAAGTGATTGAATGCATATCTGGCCTTTACAATGACCCGCGATAGTCTACCGATGTATCGAGTCAGTGCTGCTATCCTCTCAGACCAATGTACCAATTTGCCGACCTCGGAGGGATGGAAGGCTTGCTGCGCCATGGGCGTGAAGATCAATTCTACGTGTGTGTTGCAGGCCGCCTCCGACCACTGCGCCACACGCGCCACAAAAGAAAACAAAAACAAAGAAAAGGCAGGCATAATTGCAGAAATCGATAACAACTCACTTCGACTTTTCACTCAATACTTTGTAAACCTCTAAAAAACCTATGAGCGAATAAGGAATAGAAACAATTGAAGACAATTATTTAAGACGGAATTTCCTTAATTGTTCACAATTGTTTTGCCCGACTGTTAGCCCCTTGAGGTAAAATATCAAAAAATTTTACCCGAAAATAGCCGATGCTTCGCTCATTTCTTTAAAACGAATCTGGATAGAAAGATTTGGAAAAATGGCTGCAGTATTCTATTTGATCTAATACTGTAGTCAGCAAATTAATATATGGATGGATTAGAGATGATACAATTTCATTACGAGATCGTGAAGCGCAATGGATAACGATGCCATGTAATATATACATTTTCGCCGGTTCGACTTCACTCTGTCCCAATCATGATTTACACATCTCCATGATCGGAAAACTGGTACAGGATTTGTCTCAGAAAGTTCCCTCCAATTAGTAAGCACGGACGAATTCCTGTGGTGAATAACTGAGAACGCTGTGGTAGAGTTATTCAGGATTCCAGGAAGAAACAACTCGCCCACGATACATCGACATTCATAAAAAGGACTGAAATCCTCAAGCAGTAGCCGACTGAAATGGAAATCCGGTCTTTCGGGAGTGGCGGTGATGTAACCACACGAGGCGAAGAAAGAAGTGCTAGTATCGGTACAGCATGTGAAGACAGTTCAACTGAATGAACTAAAAAAAAGGAACAACAATAATTTCACTAGGACGGCAACAAGCTGGAAATGACCAGATGTATTTGATTCTCTAGAGGGTCGGCATCGTCAACACACCGGCCGAAGTGGAATGTGAATCAACGCTGAGATTTTCTTAATGTTTTTGTTTTTTATTTTCGAATGTCACCGTTCATCGACAGCTGGCCGAGGAGTATTCACATACAACACGTTCTCGACATAATCGAAAATATCAGTTGTTCTTGTTAGAAATGACAATCACCTTTGCTTACTCTTTTTACTAAATCGCCTATGGAGTAGTGGTTACAGGTGTGGTCAATGGTTCGAGTCCACACCTCACGCAAACCATGTCCTTCTCCCATTTCACTGTCTTGGGGTCATTAAGTGATCTTCGAGGTAGTCTGGGAGAATATTGTTTTGACTAAAAACTATACTGAGTGACTTGACACTGATTTGACAGTCCCGCTTGCCACTGCGTAAGCCAAGTTGGGATTTCCACCATTTCTACGGTACTATGAATAGAGTACAATGCATATAGAATCCCTTTGAGACCAATTATTGCCTGAACCTTCTTCTTTATTCTATTTCTTAAAGCACTTCACCATTAAGAAAAGAAAACAGACTGAAACAGAAAGATGATCATTCTCGTCTTTTCGTCAGTTCAAAATTCAAGCAGGGTCTTCCAGATTGGAAAGTTCCACAGTTCCATCCGGAAACACAGCTAGGAGAAATCTATTGCATTAGTGCAGAGCCTGATGAGCTACTCATCACTATCTTCTAGGTAGCGAGGAAGGAAGTAGAAATAAAGCGCCTCACAAAAAATCGTTTAAAAATTGCGATCCTCTTCCTATCCCTCGAATAAACCAGGACCAATGAACCCCTCCGTAATTCTTGACAAGACAAGAGGAAATTTTGTAAATGTCTGCTTGAGTTACTCAATTACAGAGGCTCTTCTTCATTTCCTTTTACAGGTGATTTACAGCAACAAAGTCACTTATTAACATGGAAGTAGTTAAAGAAAAAGAGTAGAGTAGTCATGACTATGCTTCTCGCGACTCTCACAAGACAACAACAAACAGCGTCTTTCTTTAGGAAATGAAAAGGAAAGCGAAATCCCTGAATTGATCCAGAAAACAACATGAGTCACCTGCTACGATGACAAAAACACTAGGGAGGTGCTGAATCAGTATGATGTCTGCTATCAGACTGTGTTCAATCAGAACAACGATACGTCAGGGACGAAACACCACCTACACTTGGCTTTTTTCAAGTCCCACCTTTTTCTTCAACACGATTTCTAATTCCTTAACAAAACATCTATGGAGCTAAGTCCATAGACACCTAAAATTTCTACGATCACGATATGGTGACTGCTGACGTTAATGGTTCACCTTCTATTAATATAGCTTTGCTTCGATTTTTTCGCCTTGTTTTACTACGTTTCTTGGTAACTGAAGAAATGGTCCATCCGCGTAGGTCATCCGTTGAGCTCAGTGAGGTCGTCGAGGTCGTTGAGAAGATTTCCTTTGTTTCCATTGACAGGTGACTACTGATGACCCTGTTGGGATAAAAAAAATTGAAAAATAGAAAAAAACTGGCCGACAGGAAGGCAAACCAAGGTCTTGGCGCTGCACAAGATAACACGTGAGCCCCCGAAAGGGTAATCGGAGGTTCGAATCTTGCCTGAGCTCTAAGTTTTGCAAATAGTAACACGTGAGACTCCGGAAAGAGTAGTCGCTGGTTCGAACATGACCTGGAGTCTAGGTTTTGCAAATAACTCAGTAGCATTGTGATTCTATATCACATAATACCTTGCCATAAAAATAATGGGCAGTAAATAAAAAGTTATACCTTGGCGAGATTTCTATTCTGGCTGTGCCCGATATCAAATGTAGGTGCGCTTATGGCTGAATGGCAAATATCTACGACGAGAAACTTCACGATAATATTTGCTCGAATGAATCAGCTAAAATCAGCTTCAAACATTATCGAACACTGATCGAAACGATTTCAGACAACGCAGAAAAAGTGGCCGTTCTTTATAAAAACGCTTCAAACGCTTCGGAAGCCACTGAACACGGCTTATGACCATTTTGGGAACTTTCTCGAATCATTGCAACTAAGTGGGCTAACTGTGAACAACCATCAGTAGATCGCAAACAATCAATAACGGGAGAAACGGAAGGAATGAATGGAATGAAATGAAATGAACTGCTGTTTCAACCTTACGAATCAATTGGAGACAGGAATACACTGGTCTAGACTGAGCTAAGTAACTACTAATGTTTTCATTCTTCTTCTCGAACAGGTAGATAAATAGATTTCTCGAGAATAATTTTAGCACGTTGCTCAATAGTGAAAGAAAGAAAAGATGAAAATATGGAAAGAAGAGACAACAAAGAGACGAAAAAGTGATGAATGTGTGCGTGTAGTGAAAGGGTGGAGTCGATCATGAAGTCACGATGATCGATCATTTCTGTTTGTGGTGTCAGTCGGGACGATCGTAGTCGAATAGGAGTGCTAAGTTGCTGTTGTTCTGATGACACATTCACTACATTCACCTGTTTTCAACGATCAGATGATCATCAAAAGCGATCTGGATTGTCGTGAAGTCGTTTTCAATTCGCCAACAGTGACGTCGAGGCACGGAAAGCGCAGTGGTAAGTGGTACTGTGGGATAACTCATGGTCGGCAGTTCGAATCGGCTCCGAAACGACTAAGTAACCATTGCTCTAGAATGAGAAAGTAGACAATCCTGGAAAGGTTTCCTCCGATCCACAATGGCCGGCGATTGCTCGTCGTGAAGAGATATCACAAGATTTCAATGTGAACCAACTCAAGCAGCATTCAAGGACGACATTCATGAACAAAACATGGTTCTCAGTTGCAGGCCGAATTCACAGGGAAAACCGAAGATAGAAGTGTATGACGAATGCGAATGACAAACCGAATGAAAGAAGTGCTGAGATCACGGTATGAGGTGAAGAGTTAGGCTAAGACTGTAGGTAAATAAATAAAAGGTGACGTCATTCAAAACCGAATAACCCCACAACCGATCAAGATAATTCACAATTTATCCTTTTCTCGTAACAAAATAAAGAAAGGTGACAAAATTACAAACCAAAGAAACCGCAAAATTATTGGATAATGTTATTATACGATAACATGAGTGAATTTGTGGAGATTACATGGATTTGACCTCAATTTAATGGATTTGGCGTCCTGCCCAGCGTATACGGTAGACGTAGTGGTCAATAAATCCCTTGTCGTTTTAGATGATGTTATTACAGTAATAGATCAATATCGAATTTGGTCTAATAAATGCACGATTTCAGGACTGGAATAGGAATACTGGAGAGAACGAGTGAGAAAGAATAGAATAAATAGAAGAAGCAACTTGATCTCGTTTGAGATCTCACCATCACCAAACTCCTATTCGACTGTAAAGTTAGGAAGCACAATAAATTTGAGCAAAACAAATAAAAATGATTCAAATTCTCGCATAGTGGTGTATGAATAACTACTAAAATGTGATAGAAATATTCGTTTACTTTGTTTGTTTTGTCGTAACACAATAAACAGATTAGCGCAATGCGATGACAGGCCGCTTAAGAACAGTCAATCCAGCGGAAGGACCTCGGCCAGATGTCAAAATAGGTTTACAAGCGCTACCGAACGGTCTTCGTGGTTTTGAAAGTGTAGAGAGATGTAGCGGCCAGTCTAGAAACTGAAGAGGATGACTGGCTTTATTTGTTGTTTGTTGTCTCAACGATCACTGAAGAGCGAACTAAATCAACATTTCCGACTAGAATGACAAAAACAGAAACATATTATTCTCAAAAAGTTCATCAACACTTTTTGAGATGTGCTATCGAAAATTGGAGAAGGGAAGTAACTTCAGCAAATCGTATAAATGTGGAAAGAAATGTCTACAGATTCTTTTTTGTCATAAGACGCTTATTCCTCTGTACACGATAAGAAAAAGCGTTTCAGTAGTTTCTCCGAGTTTTCTGATGAATCGGCAGAGCTCTACTAACATGGATATTTATATCTGGATAAGTCCCAAATAAAAAAAGTAGTAATCACCACTAATTAATACATGCTTGGATTGTTGAGCCAACACTTGGTTGATAACGATGTTTATTCTGCTAACGTCTCGACGTTCTTTTCATCAGGGCCGATGACATTAGACGAATAAACATCCTTATCATTTTCATGTTAGCTTAACAATTCAAGAATGTATTGATTATTACTGCCTAGGTTAAGTGTTGGTCAGTTTGAAAAACAAAAGGTAAAGCTTGTTGGACTTATGCGTGTTCGCGAGCCCCTCACGCCTGATTGAGTTCGGTCGGCTGGAAATCCCAAACCATTTTTCAAAGAAGCGAAAAATCAATAAAGACATAATTGCTTTTCTCATACCTTGAAGTAACTAATGTTTTTTTTTCCTTTGGGATAGAAGTGAATGACAAATGAGAAGGAAAATTCTTTAGGTAATAGTGCACCGTTATGGAAACTACCGCATATTTCGTACTTTTCATTTTTTATTTTAGGTGATTTTAATTTTTCATTTCGGGTGATCTTTTCACGTTTTATTTACTTTTGATTAAACAATGAATTTTCGTTTAACTAGGGATTTTCATTAGCCGTTAGCAAATTCGATCCTGGCGAACGATACAGTTGCCTCTCAGGTAGTGGCTAAAAAGCAATTTGTTTGAAAGTTAAAGACATGCCCTCTCTACTTCTCTCTTTTTCAGTTTCTGTGTGTCACTTTAGGATTTCTACTGATATCTGATAGGGGGTGTATGGTGCAGTAGTTAGAGGCGCCCTGCAAGACACATGGGATCGATCCACGCTCTCCACGCTCACCATGCCCTTCATCCCTCCGGGATCAGCAAATTAGTAGCTGTCTGGGAGGATAGCAGCACTGGCTCGATACATCGGTAGGCCACCGCGAGTCATTGTAAAGGCCTGATATGCATTCAATCACCCCCAACGATGTTTAATGAAGTTGAAAACATGCCACATCCCTCAGCGATTGATCAACTCCGAGAGCATTATCCTTTAATAAACATTTGGTAAGTATTACTTATGTACAAAATACTTCATTACTTGCATATTTCGACTTTCTGGCTTCTTCGGCATCTTTTTTATAAATTTTGTTCCAATTAATTCTGAACGGGACTTTAAAATTGGAAATGACTTTTTCCAGTTGTTAAATCAACTGGAGCATGATAAGAATTACCAGCAATTATTTCAAATACTTTATCAACAACTTTAGTAGTGTGGACCCCGCTAAATTTTCCATTCGCTTCTTTGTCTCGCAGTCGTCATCCATGGTGGTGATCTGCTTCGAACATGGTGATGACTGCGAAACACATTCCGTAATCCTGGAATACAACTGCATCTACGAGTACAGCTGATTGATTTTGGTTACGCACACGTCAGCACAAAGTTTAAGTGGTCGCTCAAGGAGACGCCTGCATCTTCGTGGAGTCCATTCTACAACTCTTTTTGTCCATCTGTGTGTTCTTCTTATTATGTGACCAGCCTCATTTGTGCCTCTCTATCGATATATATTCTCCTGGATCCCGAAGATGAGACACAGAACTACTGATCCGTTCATTTTAGTACTATGGCTTTTTCTTGAAGTGGGCTTTTTTATGATTTACTCATGGTTCAATCTTTTCTCCCGCTTCGCTGAGGTTATTGATCATCGTCTTTGCTTCGTTGAGAATTCTTGAGAAGATGACGATGTCGCCGGCGAAATGAAAGATTGATGGGAATTTTTCATTAATACGTAAGTCTTTCTCATCCCAATCGAGTAACTTCTTTATCCACTGCAGTGTAGCAGTAAACAACTTTGGGGATATTGTGCCGCATTGTCGAACTCCTTTTTCTATGAACATGGTAAGAGGTTGGAGAAAAGCTGTATTTTCGTGGTACAGTTCTGATAACAATCAGCAAGTGCTCGTATATAGGAGAGGTCCACTGGACAAGTCTACGAGCACAGACAGGATTGCATTCCTTTCGACGTCGTCAAATGCTTTTTTGTAGTTGATAAAGGTTAGGACAAGAGGCACACGATACTTCCGGAAGACATCTATGACTCGTAACATGGTTTGTTTCTGGCCTATACAGCAGAGCTCCTGTTGGAATCCAGCTTCCACAACTGATTAAGCCTCATCCGAATTCTTTGATATGCAAAGTAGGATTGTCTTTATGAACATCTTGTAGAGTACACTCAACAAGCACATCAGTCGATAATTACGAAGATCCTTTCAGTTACCTTTCTTGAGCAGGATGACCGTGCGCGACTTCCTCCACTGGTCTGGAATTTTTTCCTTTTGAAGGTAGCCCGTCATCTATGATCTGCGAGAAGTACATGTAAATTGTGGCTTCCAGCTCTAAGAAAATCGGCGGTGATATTGTCGAGTTCTCGAGTTGTGTCTTTCTTCATGCTTTCTATCACAACTCAAACTTCAGAGGGTAGAATCCAAAGCGGCTTTTCTCCAGTGGTGATTTTAAGCTCGTAAACAGGAATTGTGGAAGAGAAAAGATTAGTATAGAACTTTTTCGTTATCAATTGTATATAATTATGTGATAGTCCGTTCATCAGGAGATAGAGGAACATTACAGTTGTAACGAAACCGACGGCATTTCTTCAGACTAGATAGTGTTTGAACTGCTTCCAGTAAATTTTCTGCCTATGACGGTGTAAATCGTCCTGCAAAGACCACCTACAGCCGGCATTTGTTAGTTGTGTTAGATCTATAACAGTACAGTTAAGCTTTAGCCTCCTTCTCTTTTTCGGCAACTCCTTACTAGTAACGAAGATGCGGTCTGAACTTCTTCTTTGAAAAAGTAAGGCGATTTCGGCACAAGTTTTAAGTCCTTCGACAAGCAGCGCGTAGTCCTCGGACAGGTCACCTATGACTTGCCTGTGATATAAGAAGGGGATTTTATTAGGAATATCCTTGCTATTACTGCCGCCTACTCGAATCACTCGACGATCAACGGGACTACAGGTGATGCGGATTACTCCCTCCAACTTGCTACAGAATGGGTTCAGTTAGTCGTCGCTCTGAAGTTGGTGACCAGTAGTTGATGATACGAACATTTTTTGACGCGAAAGTTTCACACGAAGTGAGTGTACGACAAGGCTAACGACTCCGACATTCCATAACGAAAATTCCTCTCGAAGAATAACAAGGACCTGTTATCTAATTGGCATATATCGGTCTTCCTGTTTTTCGTCTCCTACAGAGCAAACGCATGGAATTTGACATGATCAGCGGCCTCACGAAGAGTGTGAAGTGTTATGGGAACATAATGAGAAGAGGTCTTCATGGCGTGTCGAGCTCGTTTTGTCCGTTTTCATGGATGTCCTTACAACCCAAGATTTCATCGCCTCTCATCGCTTGCAGAGGCGGAAATTCGCTGCTTTAGTTACTGTAGCTCCCTGGAGTCCCGAGGTCAGCATACATGAAACCTCGCGTAGATGATCCCCATCCTAGCCAGTCGCAGCCCTTGTGGATGAGAGGGAGTTTGCCACCATGCGACTAGTTTGATAGCAGGACGGCATTGATTCCTGTCACCCGTTTACTCTTAGCTGGGCTTTCGGATAGAAACGTCGAACTCCTTCTTATCTTGGGAGATCCTGCTGGGGGATGAACCCCTCACTGTACATTACAGTCCAACACCCAGAAACACCTCCCAACCATGATGAGGCGGTAAACCTTTTAGAGATACATTCAAAATATGCTGATCAAATGGTTGATTGAATAGAATGTAAATGCAGAAGTGAGGAACCAATTCCAAAAACTTTTAACAAGAAATCTTTGGGCGAACAAACAGACCGCCTTGGGCAAGGCGTCAGGCGTCCCACTAATTCCCAATGAGAGGGCGATATAGGAAAGCGCTGATGAGTTCACCTAGGGAATGGCATTAATTAAGCTAATTAATCAATTCCAATCAAAATGAGGACTGTAGCGATACTTGCAAGATTTATGGGGACAATAATTCATCCAGATATGCAGATGTCATCAAATTTATCGTGTTGTTTCAAGTTTTATAATGAATTTATTGAGAAAAAATATCCGTCGCTTGCTATGACATCATTTGATCAATATTTCTAAAAACCACAGAGAAAATAGACATGGATTGAAAATACAGCACAAAATAGATCAATACAATGAAAAATCTATAAGTAGAAAGCCAATTTAATCGATATTATTAAAATTAGACTGGAAAAATTTTGATAGCAGTGAAGTGATTTCATACGAACACAATCGAAATGAATTCGTCCTGACTACGAAAGTCCTAGGAGGGAGTCGAAACACCGCCATGAATCGATCAAAACAACAATGCTTTTCATAGATAAAACTATTGATCAAATCGGTGCTGGTTCCATTCATCACCGACGGAGTATCCAAAATAAAAGTGTCCAGTAGTGGAACTCGACATGGTAATAGAAACTATGGGGAAAATGCTTCACTATAGTAGATATGCTTTAAAGTTAGGCCAAAATTTATATTGTGACTCACTCACTCTGTAATAACGTCTTTACCGCGATCACGAGATTGACGAGGACGAGCTTCATCGACATCGAACTATGGCATTCAACCAGTCAGTCGTCCATCTCCCAGAATAGTTTACCCAAAACTGTTAAGTCATTCAACTTTCCAGTATGCCACTATCAATATGCCAACGTCAACACTTTTCATCATCTCGACAGAGACCATGCTTCTGATGTAGCTAAATAATTGCTGTCACAAGTGTTACAGTGCCTCCCAACGATTTACCGCTTCATCGTGGCTGGGAGATGTTCCTGGGTGTCGGACTGCGATATACAGCGGGGGATGCATCCCCTAGCAAGGTCTCCCAAGCTGGGGAGTCCGCCGTTTCCATCAGGAAGCTTAGCTAAGAATAAGATCTACCCGTACCCTGGTATCAAAGTCGCATGATGACAAATCTCCTTCTGAACCACAAGGGCTGCGACTGCCTGTGGTGGTGAAGACCTAGGGCAGACTTTGGCCAGGTTGACTTCGGGACTCCAGGGGACCACAATGGCTTAACCAGCAAATCTCCAAAAAATGGAGATTATGCTGGAACCAGTGAGGACGGGCCCCGCACATCCAGTGAGGACGGGCCATTCAAGTACTAAGTACCAAGTAAGTGTTACAGTGAACGTCGTCCGATTGAATTGAACGCGGCTTGTAAGCTCTTGGTGGCGATTATCTTCTTGTATACGTGAAAGGGTTTGAATGAGCAGTAGATAGATCATATTCGAATCACAGAATGGAAGGTTCATAAAAGCCCACTAGTAAGAAAAGCTGGTCTGATTCCAGCAGTGGCTTCTGTGAATCACAAAAAAAGTCCAGCGAACGCTTTCTTGCTGAATTTCTGTGTTTAATTTTTCTAGCCCCGGATCTCCCTCATATGAAGGATCTCGAGCCGGTTAGTCGCGAGGCTAGGTGGCGACTAGGGGGTTAATTACGGACCAAAAGCGACCTTTGCTTCCCTGATACGCAGGTGGAGTCAGAGAATGGACTCCCTGTTTCTGTTGCGCAGATTTGGCACATACTTGCTGCCTTTGCTAGGCGTATTCATGCATGTGGATGCGCTCTCGCTTATGCGGATTGTATTCTACGAGTCAATTCGGCCAGAAGCCTGCAATCAAGTGATAGGTTAGTATATGGAAGGCGGCTAGGAGTCGCCTCCAACAAATAAGCTCCATGTCCACTCTTGGAGAGCCTGACTAGCTACCTGTGAGTATACCCAGTCCCCACGTTCAGAGCTCAGCAAGCTATACGTGAGCATCAAAAAGCTAAAGACAGTAGAAGAAAGGGACCTCATACCCCTGACCCCGAAAGGGCACCCGATTCGGCAGTGTTGAGTAGGATGAGTACGAAGAGGCTGCTAAAACCTCAGGACCGATGGAAGCTGCCTGGATTACAAAGAACTATGGTGACGATCTGTACCTACAATGCACGTACACTCGCATCCGAGTCCTCGATAGACTTGCTCATGCAAACAAAAAGGACAAAGTACGACGTCATCGGCCTGGCCGAGACGAGAAGGGGCCAGCCTTTCAACGCCGTCTATGACATCAGAGAGGAGCTGTTCTTTCGAACATGCGATAGTAGAGAAGACTGCGGCGTCGGCGTTCTCGTAAACACGAGTTTGTCCATGAACATCGATTCATTTGAACAACTTCCAACCCGAATCGGGCGTTTACGATTAAAAAGACCTGGATTAACTCCGGCTCTGAGAATCTCCGTCGTTTACGCGCCGACATCAAACTGTAACGAAGAAGTCGAAGCGTTCTATATGGACTTGGATAAGTCCTGCAGAGAAGACCACACATTCTTCAAGGTCATCATTGGAGATTTTAACGCCAAGATTGGACCAAGAGAAACGTCTGAAGAACGTCACATTGGGAACCACGGATTAGAATGGAACGAACAGGGTGAGCGGCTGTCTGAGTTTATCATGGCGACCAAGACATTCCATGGTAACTCGCAATTCCAGAAGCCACATCCTCAATGCTGGACGTGGGAGTCTCCCAATGGAGAGCATCATAACGAAATGGACCACATCGCAGTAAACAGATTTTGCCTAACCAATGTCGCTGTTGTCCAAAAATTCTACACGGGATCAGACCACCGTCTCCTTCTTGCAAGATACTATTTCTCGCGGAAAGGAGAAAGCCGATAAATTCAAAAACCGAGGTCCCAGAACCACTGTAAACTGGGACTTATTCAATTCATTAGTCTGCTGCTGGGAAGATGCCGTTGTTGTTAACATCGACGAAGAATACGATCGGTTCATTCAACATTTTCTCGTTAGCGCTATGAAAGCCGGGAGTTCGAAAGTCACCAAGAGACCTATGTCTCCAGAAACCCCGAGCTCACAGGTCAGCGTGGAATCGCACGAGCTGCTGGCAACCGCGAACTAGCGCAGAAACTTGCAAAATAATGCAGACAGGCGATAAAAGAAGATCTTAAAGAGAGAAGAGCAGCAGTAATGCTGTTGCCGAAACTGCACAGGCTTGGAAAAGCATTCGCAAAGCCTGCCGAACCTTCGCCAATTACAAGACCAAAATGATTAAGGTGATTGCACTACGACGCCGAGGCGGAACAGTTACAGCGGCCAGAAAGGCAATGGAGAAAATAATTCCCGAATATTACTCAGATCTGTTCGATAGCAACGCCCAACTTCCGTCATATGAAATAAAGGAGGATGGATATGTTGTACCACCGGCTCTCGGTTCCGAAATCCGATATTCTATTTCGTCGGTGAAAAATCGAACAGCACCATGACCGGATAGGATAAGACCGGAACACCTGAAGAACCTTCCGCCAGTCCTCGCAAACACACTGGCTCGGCTCCTCACACGTTACCTGTCTGAATGCAAGGTCCCTACTCAGTGGAAGACCAGCAGGACGGTGCTAATGTTAAAGAAGGGTGACCTCCACGATATCGGCAACTATCCCCAATCTCCTTGCTGTCTGCCGTCTACAAACTTTTCACTCGAGTCATCCTAAACAAGAGTGGCAGAACACTGGACGAAGGACAGCCATGTGAGCAAGTAGGGTTTTGAAAAGGATTTAGTACGATGGACTACATCCACAGTAACGATATGGTTAGCGGCGGAGTGTAGTGGTAAGGATTGATGAAGAATATTAGCCACGTGGGTCTTTTAGTTGTTGCAGTTGATCTTTAGAGAAGGCTTTTGCCTCAGATGAGGCAAAACCATTCATGAAAGCTCTGGTCAGATATAACATCTCTAATTAATATAAAGCTTTTTCGTGAGGTACACAAAAATTTCACAGACAAAATACCCCCATTCTGAAACGGTATGAACGTCGACGAGGAAACATGATGAGACAAGGCGATCTCATCTTGGCAGAATTACTTACTCTGACCTTCCAAAACATCATGCGAAGATTGGAATGAGACTATATCAGAGTGAATGTCGATGGTCGACTTACACCATCTTCGCTTTGCTGATGACATCGACCTTATAACACCAAACATAAGCCGAGCGGAACGAATACTTACCGACTTTGATAAAGCCTGTGGAAAGATTGGTCTTCGACTAAATCTCACAAAAACGATGTTCATGAAGAACGGATTGGTTTCGCATGCCCCATTCACGCTCAGTGGAACGAATATCTCCGTATGCTTCAGTTATGTCTATCTAGGTCAGGAAATCAATATGACGAACGACTTAGCTCCAGAGCTGAGGAAAAGGAAACGAGCGCCTTTGATAGTTTTCAAGAGCATCGAGGATGTAGTGAAGAGAACAAAAAAACGCCCAATACCGTGCCCACCTTTTCGACTCAACGGTACTTCCTGCCCTAACGTATGCGTAAAAAACCTGGTCGCTGCGTAAGTAGGATGAGAGATCACTCAGCGTTGAACGCGCAGTCAAAATGACGATGCTAGGAGTACACCGTTTCACACAAGGAAAGGATCCGAAACTCCGACCTGCGTCAACGATCAAAAATCAAAGATGCCGTTCTGTACGTCAAACACTCGAAGATAAGGTGGGCCGGACATATAATGCGTATGAACGACAACCGTTGGGCAAGAGCCGTTAGGGACTGGATTCCTCGGGATGTTACACACACTGCAGGAAGACCACCGACCCGATGGTCAGAGTTCTTCACAAAGAGCCTTGAAGAAAGATATGATGATCGACGAGTCTCTAGAGGGAGCAGAACCCACTGGACTACTCTTGCACGCGACAAGGAAAAATGGAAAATTTAGTGGAGCCCGCTCGAGTCACTCGACCATCAACGGGGCTACAGGTGATACAAGTGAATTTTTCTAGAAATAAATGTGATAAAATTCCGATACGTCCACAATAGCGAGTATTAGCATGTTCGTGCAACTAAAAGTTCTGAATAACTGCCAATAATTGTTCGGTGGTGGAGTAGTTAGATAATAAAGAACTAGTCAGACAGCTCGTAAGGGAGCGCGTGGCGCAATGGCACATGGGATCGATCCCTTACGGCTCCAAGCTCACCAAGCCTTCCATCCTTCCGGGTTTGGCAAATTGATAGCAGAGTTGTCTGGGAGGATAGCAGCACTGGCCCGATACATCGGTAGGCCACTGCGAGTCATTGTAAAGGCTAGATATGCATCCAATCACCTCCAAACGATGCTGAAGTCGAATGAATGGCGCATCCTTCAAGGATTAATGAACGCCGAGAGCTTTATCCTTTTATCCTTTAAGACGGCTCGTAGAACAGGCTTTTTCGTTTCGTCAAACTTGTTTATATTTCATACTTTCAAAAATAAATCATTGAAAATCATCTCAAAAATTTACTAATGACGCAGAACGGAAAAAATCTTCTCATTCTTGATGCCTTGATAAAATCCTGTGTGTTCAGTCGCATCGCTGATGGAGACGAAAACCTCAATGACAAAAGTGGAAAAGAAAACGATTCCTGTTTTCCAGAGAAATAGAATTTCAGTTTAAAGATTTGTACTTCATTGCAGCGATCTACCGATTCTAGTGATACCTAATGCAAGTGACAAAATTCATTATGAGCTTGGATGATTTAGAGCCGAACGGCTAGACTGTTTTCACCAAGGCACGATTCGTATGTGGCTCATATTATCGATGCTTAAGAAAGGCAGGTCTAGAGGAATCGGTAGCGATTGTTGAAATACCACCGGCTACTCTACGTCGTCAATTAGTTCGTAACCGCATGTATGACCGTCTGTGTGAAACAACAAATTGCGTAATTTGCCCTTACGACAGGGACGGTGATTGCATGAGTTCAGGTACGATATACCTGATTCGTGTAATAATTGCGGAGATGAATATATTGGCGAAACGGGCAGACCTTTGTGTATCCGTATAAGAGAACACCTAGATGGCAAACGAGAACTGAGAGAAAGTAACCCACTAGGCACGCATAGGATACAAAGGCATAGCAGAGACGATTTTGAAGTAAAAGTCAATATCCCTGCACAGGAGTCCAAAACACCAGAGCGAAAACTCCTTGAGGCTTTTTGGATCAATGCCAAAAACCCTACAATGAATAACAGGGATGAATGCCCGGGGGTCATACGCGACCTGATCCCGTACGTTCGCATGGATTTTTGATGTGGGATGGTCCAGTCGTCAACCACATGCGGCTATAATCAGCTGTTCTAAACTTCCTCATTGGAAGTCACGAAAAAGCGATGAGTTTTTTCGAGAAGTTGTTGATCATGTAATTACCATAGAGTCTTTCGTCTTTGTGTAAGTGTTATTGAAGCGTTTGGCCTAGTAGATTGTATATCAGCATACCCTTCCAGGCTCTGAAGAAGGCGATACTGCCGAAACGTCAGCTAGCGTTGTATTGTATTGTGTTTTTATGGAAGTAAATGTATGCTGTTTAAAGACCTCGCGATTGCTGAACAAGAAAACGACACATTCATGTAACCTTAGAGTTTAGCTGAAAATCCAGAAGGAACGGCTGAATTAAGTTAAGCTCAATTGATGCCCTTAAGACATCCAGTATTTATGAGACTTCTTCTTTATTCTGTATATATTAAATATAGAGATTTGTGATTAAAGTGCTCAATTGACGGATTGTTTATTCGATTGATTTTTTCGAAAACGACATCTAACCACTTTGTATTGCCCTTGTTCACTGAATCGTTCAAAAAACAATTGGTGGGAGAGGGGAAATAAACACAAGTAGGAACAAACTAGTTAAGTAAAAGGAGGAATCCTAAACTTCATCTCGTATTCACTCAGAGGGTTATTACGATTAGCGCACCAACTGAGGGCGCTTACAGACGGACTGTTAGACAGACAGGGATTTCTTTTTGTAAGGGTAAAAATTCCAAACGGACATCAAATTACCGTATGGGGAAAAGTTTTATTTAATTAAAGAAAGCAGTATACTTAGTCAATGCCTGTAAATTATCGTCGAAAATTTCTATTTGGCGTAGTCACATGGTTTCACTACAGCACCGCCTTCCTGAAACAACAAAACCACTTAATATCAAAATTAAACTAGTAATATTTATGAGGTCGTCATACTTCCATTTTTGAGCTGCAGAAAAGGACAAAACACAGTGGACAATGATCCCCACTGTAGATGAACTACATAACGGTGCACCAATGACTTTCCCAAAGCGCTGAACGCGGATTTAGACTTCATAAGGATCTTATAAGAGGCAATCAAGGAAAAGAAACACTCCCTTAGTCCTTTGTTGACGAATCCACAACCAATCTCAGTAGATGTATAGAAGCATGGTACTGGTCTACTGGAATCTTACAAAACTAACGGTCAAATCGCTTTCAGATAGCCCCCGCTGAATGGACCAATAACTCTTTGATAAGAATGTCGAATGAAGCACTGGTAAATTAGTGGTTAGAGGTGACGTGAAATGCACCCTGGTTCGATCCCACGCTCCAGGCTCACCAAGCCTTCCATTCCTCCAGAGTCCTCAAAGTTGATGCATCAGGACGTCTCCGAAAAAGTAATTCTATAGGTCAGATCTACGTACAGCTCTTTGATTTTACGAATGGAGTCAAATGCATAGCGCGTACCTGACGAATTGAACAACTCCGAATAACGGTTAACTTTTTATTCGCTGCCTACTGTTTTTTTCAAGTCAGGGTATGATGTGAAGTACAAACACTACGACGCTGAGACTTCTGCATAACGTCGACTCCAGGCGAGATTCGAACCCTCTATTACTCTTCCTGGGGTCTAACATGTCACCATTACACCATTGAGCCTCTTGCTTTGTCATTCTCTCTCCCACTCCCCTATCCCATCCCGACTCGGAATATTTTATCATTTATTCACTATAATGTTGACTATACCTCAGTTCTGACAACGCTGAGTCCACTTGAATGCAATTCATCCATGAGATCATCACGACACACATTCAGAAAGCCGACAATACAGAAAACTGCGAAGACTACCAACAATAAAGGCATCACGATTAAGACATCACCGCTCTTGGTTACTGCAAATAGTAAAGATTTAACAAAAGAAAATATTTCTGTGCAGTTCTTGTGTTTCGTTTCATAAATAGTTGGCGGACAAATGGACTAAATAACGAACTAAGAACTTTCATCGAACAACAATGCATTGGACAAAGTAGATGATGAGCATCGAGTTCCAGCTGCATCGGATTGACTTATGTCTTCTGTGGCGATACAATCAAACTTATACGGACGTGGGTATGGTCTAACGCTATACCTTTTATGTCGATTCGGTCAGAAGTCAGAGAATCAAGTGACTGGGAAAGCCAAAGAAGTCGGTCCAGGTACGTCTCCACTAAATAAACCTCAACATCTACATCGGAAAATTCCGAGTAGCTCCTACACCAATTTCTTACGATATTCTCGGCTATCTTTTTTAAAAAGGAAAACAGGAGAAAGTCTTACGAAAAATCTTAACGTTGTTGGTGACCCTCAAGATCCTGTAAGATCCCAGTGGAGGTCCCAGACGCATGACAGAAACAAAATTAGACCTTATTGGTTGCCTGTTCGGCTTGCTTAGTAATTAACTAGCCCACATTTGATACATATATAGCCCTTTTTTCCGTTTTTTTTCTCTACTGCTGACTTAAAGACGTATTGCCTAAGCGATAGTGACCAACATGTTGGACAAATCTCGTGTTTCGTTCGACATCCAACTGTTCTGCCCTCTTTTACAACGCCACGGCATGTCCTGTCTCCAAGTGATTCTTGGGATATGAAAGGGAACTTCGGAACTTCATCTGCATACAAAGACGACAGTTCGCTAAACTAAAAATGCATTAATGAGAAGGAGGAGATTATGATGGCAGATTTTTAGTTGGGAATGAGCCGGAAGATGTAAACAAAAGAGTAAAGAGGGAAGAACAGAAATCGGTGCCTAAAGGAACAAGCAAAAGATAGATTATCGTAATGGTCAAAGTGATCCCTTTATTGTTCATGATGTCCAAAGAAGAGGTCTTTTCAAAAAAAGTTTTCATCCCCACTAAGAACAAATCTGTAACGAAATGGTTAGCGGCGAAGTGTAGCGGTTCAGATTGATGTAGAATATTAGCCACGTGGGTCCTTTAGTTGTTGTAGTTGATCTACCAGCCTCAAACTTGGGTAATTAAACCTTCAATACATAAATACAACACTAATAACATGGTAGTAACGATAGAGAAGTAATGGTAGAGGAATAACAGAAGTTAGAGCTCTGAGGTGCTAAGGCCTGTAGTGAAGTGAGGCTAAACAATGAGGCAATGGCATTCAAACATTATTATACCATTAACACAATATTAACAATAATAATGAGATTACAACGAAGTAGCCTTTGCTTAGCCGTAAGCGATGCCGCGCCGCGTCTATTCGCGGCCGGCGCGGCGGCTGAGGGAGACAGTATGCTGGGGGCGGAGGGAGGAGAGTGTGTGCCGCGGAGATGGAGACAGTATGCTGAGGTGGTGAGGGTTACAGACTGGCCGTGTTTCGGCCAAGATAAGATTTCAACATTATAGCGATGAGGAGCAAAATGCCGAACAGTTCAGGAAGGAGCACTGGTCCTCGATGAAGGAGATTGTTGAGTGACGGACATCCTTTGTAGTGAGCGGACGCGTCATAAACCACTCTAACTTTAGTGTTTTTATTGGGAGTTAGAATTGCTTGATGGGGAATATAACGGACTCGAGAGTTTTTCGTAACTGCTTCTTCGTCGACTTCTTCCAGAATGTTCAAGCGAAGTTGTTCGGCAAATATATTATTGTATTCTTCCATTAATTCGCGATTATTTTGTAGAGATGTCCAAACACTACTTAGTCTACTGAGAGCTATGGTTTTATTGTCGGGTAGTTTAGTCGTGGTTGTCTCCTTCCAGGGGAGGTGTACATAGTATCCGTTGGATCGTTCTTCGATGGTCTGATTGAATTTTCCCCACACTTGTTGGTCAGTTTGCATCCTTATATCTTTTTCGGAATTGGAGAATTCTTCGGTTCTAGCAGATTGTAGTGTAAGATATTTTTCCCAGTTTTTATCGTCCTCGTCCTCCAATTGCCAAAGTGCTAAAAGGTGATATGCGAAATTGATTGGACTTGATATCGTAGTGTATTTTTCGCGATTTGTCGTTTCATTTTCTTTTGTAGGTAGTAGATAAGAGTGCTCGTCGGTCTTGCCTGTTATGAGGTGACCTAGGCGAGTTGGTAAGAGATGCAAACCAGATGGTAGTACGATGTGCGGTTGGTCGCCTTTCACTAGGGACCATAGCTGGTCAGAGCCTAATAGTATAGTGGGTTTCATTTTTAGTTCGGTGTTGGTTAGGTTTACTGGAAGGTGACGTTGTTGAATAAAATCTGTATCTCCCATGACCGACTTTCTGTTAACCTCGGCATTAATTGATAATTCAATGTTTTTCATCAATAAGCAGACACGAGGTTGTTAATATAGAATTTATTAGAACACAATTGCTGACGTTTCGGCGGTTTCGCCTTCTTCAGAGCCTGGAAAGGTCAAATTGAGATGCGATCTACTCAGCCAAACACTTTCATAACCCTAGCAGATAAAACTTGATAAATCGATTTGTATTCGCATAAGAAACAGCTTCATTCAAACACCTACCGTTTATTTGTTGTAAGTATTTAAGTTAGTTGGTGGATAGCCGCCGCACAGAGTAATACATGGTCGATAACTGGGTCCATGTCAGATCATTGGATCAGCCTGAGGTATGGCGCTAGGTCACGCGTGATGACAAGACACTCCTCCTTGCGGTTCATTTTTGAATTTTTGGCATTGATCCAAAACGCTTCAAGAGTTTTTCGCGCTGATGTTTTCGATTCCTGCGTAAGGATAGTGACTCCTACCTCAAAATCTTCTCCGTTGTGTTCTTGCATCCTATGCGCGCCTAGTGGAGTATTGTGTTTTAGTTTAGATTTACCGACTAGGTGTTCTTTTATGCGGACGCAGAGCGGTCTACCCGTTTCGCCAACATATTCGTGCCCGCACGCTTTACAAGAGATCAGATAGACTGTACCCGAACTCATGCAATCACCGTCTC
>UYYA01004660.1:0-54053 GCA_900624975.1 Angiostrongylus costaricensis
ATCCGCCGAAACGTCAGCTCATTTGTGAATAAAGAATAATAACACCTCGCGTTTGCTCAACAAAAATACGAAGAATCACACAGGAGTATAAATAAGACTCCGTAAGAACAAGACCATTTAGAGGTACTGCCAGTGGTTACGAAGCTTGTTTCTTTCTTTACAAGCTCATTCGCTTTTCTACCAGTTTGTCCTATACCGATAAAATGACATCGCCAGTGTTTATGACATGCCAAAGCATCATGGTCTCTTTCGACTATTGTTTCCAATTCGACTTAACGAGGACGTCTGAAAACACAAGATGGAAATACACGAGCATTTAACGGCATTCTTGAAAAAAACAAGCTGCTCAGGTGAAAGCTTTCGTCACACACAAATCTGGCGGCCTTCATGAATGGCAGATGCAAGGTAAGCTAACGAATTAAGGATGTCATGAGACCTACAAAAAGGGTGAGGCGGGTTGTTTAAACAAGTAGATAAACATCAGAATAGTTCAAGAGTGTTTTTAAACCCTTTTTTCAAAGAATTTTACTATTGAACACAGTTGAGAACATTCCCGTTTGTGAATAATTTCTGTCGGACTATAATACATACTTTAGATGTGAAGGGCGCGTGTGACGCAGAGGTCGGAAGCCCACTGCAACAGACACGTGGAATCGGTCCCCGCGCTCATAGCCTCCGAGCCTTTCATCTCTTCAGCGTCGGTGAATTGCTACCAGACTTGTCTGGGAGGATAGCAGCCCTGGCTCGATATATCGGTGGGCCACCGCGAGTCATTGTGAAGGCCAGATATGCATTCCACCAGCTCCAACGATACTTAATGAAGTCGAACCTCAGGAATTGATCAACGCCGAAAGCTTCAGAGCTTTTACCTTAGATAAAGACTGTTGTAGTGCGACAGCACTGCACACGTTGAGTTGTGGCCTAGCCTAAGAAAAAGGTACTGCAAAGCACTTTGTCTTCTTCATGAATGCCGTTAAATGCTCATGAACTTGTGTTTTAGGCTTCCTTATCTTGCATGGCTCTTCAACGGACTTATTTCTGCCCCACTCTTTGACAACAAATTTGCGGAAAACTTTTTGCTGCAACTTTCTTCCTCGCAGTAATCACAAAAGGGGTCTATTTTGAAGGCAAGATTTACACAAAGCTGTGAGCTGCAGTTGATTATTCTAATCTTTGTCTGATGAAGAGTGAGAAAAACGATGATCAAATATCAGGATATCGTGGAAACTGTCATGATGGATAATGATATATGCACGACGTACGTTCGTTAAGGAAATTTCTAGAAATATTTTATGTAACTCGTGTGACTAGTCTTCTTTTCACTTTTTTCTTTCATCGAGCAAACATCTTTTCGAGTCATTCTCTATTGGATCTCAAATTTATAAACTTGGATCTTCCAGTATATCGACAGCTTCTCCAGTATTTATTATGTAACAGGCATCAATCATAAAATAGAATAATTCATTAAAAGCTTCTTCGATGTTTTTTCGTCTTGTTAAATCTCGTAGCGACAAACAGTTGATGTCGAGAAGAATACCCTGATATTTGTATAGGCGGGAGATCTACAGAGAAGTGAGAAAGTATTACAACGTCTTTGTAAGGATGTCCAGAGCTGTACAGGCACAAGTATGTTCATCGATTTCAATACGTTTAGGCCATAGTTCGATCCGAGCATAACCAAGTAGGTCTTTCAGCCCTGCAGCGTAGGAGAATTGGAGCTTGACTGGCATGCAAATATAACATGATCTAGTAAAGCACTAGCAGAGCCATCGAAGGGTCGGCTTTAGAAGAAAAATATATGCTTGACCAACGTTAAACAAAATCCATAAAAAAGCCAAAAATGCTCAAACACTAGCCGAACACACGCACGTACGCCAAGACCTTCGTGGGTGATCGATGTGAGAGAGCGAATCGATTTTAAAAAGTGCTCGGGTTAGCACAAAATGTGCAAAGAATGTCTAAAAATAAAAATAAAAGACACCATCTGAAAATTTATAATCGATGTAGAGGCAAAGACAGGGCTAAACAGTTGCTTGACACTCAGATTAATAGCCCTGATGGAGAATCGAGTTAGTCCACCCACACTTTCCATACAAGTGGTGCATTTTTAGTAAAACAAAATAAATTTTTTCCTAAACAACCGATAACTCTCTCGCTCCAGCTTACGTTGGCTAGCCATACAAAACTGCTCTTCATGCAATAGAGATCGCAAAAATTGTTTTTTAAACTTTGTTGATCTCACTAAGTCATGCAGAAAATGACAATATTTACATTGCTTTGTCACATCATCTTTATAGTGCCTCCCTCTTCACAGTTTCTACAGAGACATGAGAATCTGCTTTTTTTTAACATTTTGTTTACCCTATCATCACGTCTACCATACGGATCCCAGCACTTCTTGCATTCGGTTCGTTTTCTCGCGCTTACCATGCACAAAGTCCTCAGAATGTTTTGTGCGCTGTTTCTACTGCCACTTCAGGAGTTTATTTTTTTCTTTAGCAACGTCATAGATTGCTGGTCTTGCCTATTCTCTTTGCGCTCATGAAAGTAGCCTTCAAAGGCGTTTCCACGTGAATTGGAGAAAAGAGCGTAAGGGCGGGGGTCGAACTAGGGCCTTTGGTTCATTGCTTTCACTAAGCACTGTGCTTCCTATTTCATTGATTGCACAAAAACATGGAAATATGTAGCTTAAAAGATTCGAGGGAGTATAAATCACATGTGATTTACACGGAACGGTCATGTAGGTCGCTTTCACCATTAAGTCAAAATATCTCATTTAATGGTGAACTTAACAGTTTAAATATACAGAAAGGAACAATTTAGTAAAACAATTCCATTACTGCACAATACTCTTCAAAATAATTTTTGGCTCAAGATTTTTCGTAGTGCGACAGAATACGGTGGATTGAGAAGGCAAAACGCTCATCACCATGGTAAATTTCAATTGTGTAGATTTCACAATCACACTGCGCGCTTGTGAACATGCTAAGGCAGTGGAACGAAATTGGCTGAGACAATGAAATTGTTGACGACAGTTGGCGTTTCAGAGGAACGCACCTTCTTCAGAGCATAGATAGGTCAAGTTAACAGCAATCTAGTCAGCCAAACACCTCTAGCAGATAAAAAAGACACAAAGTTCTTAATCGAGCTGGGAACAAAATAGCTTTTTCGCATACTCAACGCTTTCTATGAGTCTTCCGCTGAGCATTCAACACAGATGCCAACCGTGAGGAATTCTCATGGACAGTAGATGAGGCAATTTCACGTTGAAACATGATTATGACTGTGTAAGATCACATCTAATAACGAGGCATTCCTTCTATCCTGTGGCTAATTTCTAGACTATTGGAATCTATTCAGAGTGTTTCGTGGGTTTCACGGAATGTTGTTTTAGATTCCTGCGAGTGGATGGTCGCTGCTACTTCAAAATTCTTCTCGTCATGTGTCTACAGGTTCTGTCTGTACGTATGTCTTATTTCTTACCTTTCTGTGTGAGGTTTGCACGGTTGGTCTCTACTTGGAATACTCAACGGAAGACTCATAGAGAGCGGTAAGTAGGCGAAGAAGCTATTTTATACCCAGTTCGTTTAAAAATTAGGCGTCGCCGACTTTCCATTGATGTTATGGAGACGTTTCGTTGAATACGTCACCCTTAACTTCGTCTTTCCAAGCTTTGCAGAGGGTGAAATTCGCCGAAACGTCAGTTGTTTCCAATAAATAATTCTTAATAACAATCTTGTGTGTGCTAGTCAAGGAAACAGGTAGTTCTTCACTAGTGCTGAGGTTAGCGGAAAGTGGTCCTGGGAATTACCATGACTTTCGTTGAAGAGTTGATTGAAATTTTATTGTGAATATCCCATTAGTGCGTGTGCTTAGAACTCTCTTACAAAACAAATTGGATATGTCGCTTGTTCGATCGCACAGTCAGTGCTCAGCACACCTTCCATTCCTTCGCGGTTGGTTACGAAAATTTCAAAACCTGGAAAGCTTTTTCGTTCATGATATGTTCACCTGACAATTTTTTTTGTTCTCGATGAAATTCGCAGTAGCAAACGAAAGTTCCGTAAAGGCGAGTTTTCAGTATTTGCCTAGGAGATTCGAACTCTAGAGGAATCCCAGTTTTCGCAGAAATGTATCAAGGAATGAAAATAAAACACATGTGTTACAACCTAGAAAGATTTGTTTCAACAGCGATTGCCTAACTTTTTATCTCTTCCTATTCCTTTTTATGACAGGATACTGTGTCAAATGCAGTCACAAAGATGATGAGATATAAGCAAAACTCGTAACCACAAGTGGGCCCAAGATTACCTTTAAGCTCAGTTGCCTGGAAGCTCAGTTGCCATCCACCACAACAATCGAAGCCCCTGTTAAAGGAAAAAACTGGCTTGGAGCAAGGCAACGCAAGGGCGTCAGTTCGTGTGTTGGATGACACGTGGGCCCTCGGAAAGGTAAATCACTGGCTCGAAGCCCAATTGAGGTTCCGAGTTGGCTCATGTCCCACGTTTCATGGTTCCGTTTTGCATAATGCGCTGCCATTAAGAAGCAATGAGTAGTGTATAAAGACAGTTGTTGAGACATTGTGACTTCGACTGCAACTTCATCTTAGCTCCAGCTTCCAGAAATAGTTGAAAAGCTTCCTTGAGTAAATTATTATTGCGGATTCTGCAAAACTGAAATTGAAGAATAACTTTGTTTACAGTATTTTCCTTAGCCAACGAATAAGAAATCCGCTTTCTTTTCTTCAACAGCATGAGGTTTTCGTCATCTATGCAAAACTATTTCTGTTCGGGTTTATTGGCTTATTACTAAAAACAATGCTAGTTCTAGGAAGAGCAAAAGTTTTAGCAAGAAGAATTTTCAACGACGCTATGACGCCTTCCTGTCTTTCGCAAAGGGAAAACAATTAGTGGGCATTGGTCTCTCTTCAATCAGCACCGGAAGCTGAGTTGTTCCGACATCGAACGTCGAATCGTGCCGCCCCTCCCTCCTTCTTCTTCGACTTAAAACCGGATTTTTCTGCCAATGAAACTTACTGTGAAATTTCCTCCAGCCTGCACTATTTGCGTGGACACGGTGCTGCTTTGGTAGAACTAATCCTCCTTCATTCGATTTCGATTCAACAAAACTCTTTATTTAATTGTAGTTTATGAAAGCAACTCTCTAGTTGCTATCTATTCAGATTTTACTAGTCTTTTCTTTAAAGATGCTAAAAGCATTAGGACTATTTTCGCTTTACAGATTATCAGCTGTAACGAAATTACCAGATAATCACCGTTAAGAAAGTGGAGTGATTTTTTGAATAAGGTGTCAAGTGCCAGTTAATTCAAGTGCTGGAGGTTTACAATTTTATCACATTGTCGTTTTTCCTTCTTGTTATGAAACGTCAGGGTGTCACATGTTCCTAACTGGTTATAGACTACTGCATTGCTGTGTTGAAGCAGCAAGTGTCGTTCTTCTAACTGCTGTTTCCTTAACTGTTACATTTTATGGCAATCGTCTTTATTTGTATTTGTTCCTATATTTTATTTTAACGATCTACGATGAAATTTCCGCCAATGTGATTGCGCGGGCAATTCGGGGAAGTGATCTCAGTTATAAATGTCAATCGGTCGTAGCTGTGGTTAGGCACTTGTCGTGCTGCACGCGATTCTGAAAGAATTCTTTATTACGTGCTTGAAATGCCTTGTTGTTAAGCTGAGCCACAATTCAACACGTGTTGCACGTGTACTGTTATACTTTAGCCACCGTTTTGTGAAACTCTTTTGTTATCCAATAGGAATTACACACGAAAACTCCTGTGTTTAATACTGAAAATCTTTTGAAACTGTGTTTTGAAACAATCGCTTCAAATCATGACATTTACTTAATTATTTGTTTTACGCAGAAGCATAAGAGTTGTGCTTATTTGCTTATGATAGGGCGGATAGCACATTGGTAGTGATGTCCGTCATCACGAGTATGATGGTATTTCGATTCCTCTCCGGTACCACCATACCACGCCTCTTAAGCCCTCCAGAGTCGGAAAAATGGTACCGGACTTGTCTGGGAAAACGTCACTCTCTGCAATCCAACTGGGATCACTCCAGCCCATCTATCTCACGACTCCAGGGAGAATTGCTCGACCAGCATTCTATCACATTGAAGGTGAAATGAAAATCCTCAAGAAGTTGGAGGTTCTTCGTGGACAGTGGATGCGAGTAAACGAATTGAATGCGAGAAGTGCTGGGATCCGCACAGTAGATATGAAGACGGATCAAATGAAATAAAATAAGAACTGAGGAATTTATTTTACAGGGGACGGATATAACAATAGTAGTAGTGCCTTCCACCACGAGCACAGTGGTAGTTAAATCTCTCTCCGAGCTCACCAACCCCTTCATCCCTCCTGGGTCGGAAAATTGGTGCCGAACTTGTCCGGAAAAAAATCGCTCTCTGCAATCCAGTCGGGAACGCTCTTGCCGGGTTGTCCAAGAACCCCAGTGAGAACCGACTCTACCAGAATTCAAGATGAAATGAAAATCCTCAAGCAACAGCGGGAGCCGCACGTTAGAAGAAGGAAGACCTTAGTGAATGTTGGAAGCAATGATGCGAATCGAGTGCGAAAATTTCAGGGATCCACATAGCAGACGTGAAGTCGGATCGCATAAAATAAAAAAATAAAATTTATTTTTACAAGTTGTTATCTATTATACGGGTTGCAGCACTTTTTTCATTCCACTCGCCGCCTTGCACCTGTCGTCTACGAACTTCAGCAAGTTTCCCTTATTGCTCGGTTGTTGATTTTCCTGCTTTATTCATGAATGCCGTTAAATTATGGACGAGTTGATCTTTGTTGGATTCATGGAGCTGTTCTAGACCAGGCTTAGATTTTTGCCACCGATAGAGTCCTCTGCTTTTCTAGACCGAAGGAAGCTTTTCTTGGCAAGTATTGTATGGTTTGCTCATCCCGGATTGATGAAAGCCTTGGTTGATGGGGCAGAATCGAATCAGAAGGTTTATCGCTTGTATTGCATGGCACCTCTGTGTATTCCGTGCTCCTAAAAAATTTTGTAGTCCTAGTTTTCATTTAAATTTTTGTTTCGGAAAGTAACAAAAAAAACTAGTTTATAGTACTTAAATTTATCCCGTTTTTCCGATTTTTTAAATGTCTTTAGATTTCATGTTATTGATGAATTCCTTGTTTAACGGGTTTGCAAAATCTAGTCATAGTTGTTCTTCAGCGATCGTTTATTCGTCTTCTATTGCAATTGTCTTCAAAAATTCTCCTCAAGAATGACGGACCTACTAAATTCACCAACAATCAAGTCGGGTAATGTTCTCGCTCTCCTCGACGCTCTATACACATCAGGCTTTGCAATGACTTCACCAACGATACCATTACTTAAAGGTAACTGAACAAAAATGATGGCGACTTTCTTGAAAAAAAGCGATAGCCATTACAAACACATCTTACCCAGGTTTTTTCAGGAAGAACTATGCACACTTTATATGCCATCTCATTTATTGTGTATGTATCAAACTGTATGTGTGATTGGTTTCATGTATGGGCTACACTTCATGTGAGTATACTTATTTTAAAAAAAACTCTTGTAAACTAATAATAGGCAAACTTTTTATTCAAATACTAATCTTGAAATACTTGGAACAATGCTTGAAGTATTGTACTATTGTACTTGCTATACATCTTCCCAGCATTTTAGATGAACTTCTTTTAATTTTGGTGAGACAAAAATGTCATTCCTGGTTTTACTTGATAGTTTGACGGCCCGTCATCACTGGTTGTGCAGGCTCCAGCACATTCACCATTTTTCCGAGATTTGATGGTTAAGCCATTGTGGTTCCATGGAGTCTCGAGGACAGCCTGGTCGAAGTCTACCCCGGGTCGTCACCACGACAGGCAGTAGCAGCCCTTGTGGATTAGAGGAAGATTTACCACCATGCGACTTTGACACCAAGACGGTGGTGGATCCTGGTATTAGTTTACTCTTAGCTAGGTTTTTGATGGAAACGCCGGACTTCTCAGCTTGGAAGACCCTGCCTGGGGACGAATCTCTCCGCTGTTCTTCGCAGTCCGACACTCGGGAACAGTTCCCAGCCACGATGAGGCGGTAAACTGTTGGGAGGTATTCCAAGTTTTAAAAATGTAAAAATGATTTGCTTTTCATAACAAAATAATCTTATTTTTATTCATACTATAACTGTCGAAACCATTATATTTAGGGCCTTGTCACTTCATTTCCGCTTAAGAATTGGCTTGTAGTTTCACTAGTGGCGTCGGTTGTTGCCGGTTCTATGCTCACTTGGTTACTTTTGGTTGGTATTTGGGCCATTACAGTTTACTTTTTAAAACTGCTGCGCATTTTAACCGTTGAAAGTGTAATAAGAAATTGTTGGAGAATGCAATTCAGTTTTACAAGAATTATTCGATGGCTTCATCTCGAAACCAAACTAGATTTTAAGAATTTTCACCACCAGAAAACTTTCTCAACAAGTGAATCTATTTCCTATTCAAAAACCGACGGTTACCTATCGTGTCAACACGGGAAGAATCAGAAGTGGCTGCTGCTGGATTCCAGAAGCAACGCTGTTAAATTACCTTCAGTGTCACACAAACACACATTTTCACATACACAACAGCACACAAACGTACACACATGTGTATATGTATATATATACAGTGGTTGGAGCATCACTGCGACACACACGTGGAATCCATTACCACGCCCAAGGCTCTCCAAGCCTTCCATCTCTCCGGGTAGGTAAATTGGTACCAGACTTGTCTGGGAGGATAGCAGCACTGGCTCAATACATCGGTAGGCCACCGCGAGTCATTGTAAAAGTTAGATATGCATTCAATCAACCTCCAACGATACATAATAAAGTCGAAAGCATGGCGCATCCTTCAGGGATTGATCAACGCCGGTAGCTTTATCCTTTATCCTTTTTACATGCACGAACAGCTAAACTGAAAATTCCTCTACGAAATTTCGCATTTCAAGAATATGTCACCTCTCCATTACCTACCATGTTCATTCACCCATAACTTTTTGATGTCAGTGTATCCTCCACCGTCTTCAACTTTTGCGAGAAACTCGGTGTGATGAGATGCTATTTACCTGTGCACCCAGCAGATGATGTTAAACGAAACTCGTGTTATGATTAAATAGGACCTACAGTTCATAAAGAAAATAATAAAAATTTGGTGGTGAAAACTCCATAACGCACATACTTAATGTTCAGTGGAATAGAGCATCGAAATTCTCTTAATAGTGAATAGAAATGAAAAAACAAATCTTTTCAAATTAGTGCTTGTGAGAAGTTCTTCTTCAAATAGAATTTCACATTTCTAGGAAATAATAACGACTGAACATAGGAGAAAGTCGATGCTACAATTCAGGGGATCGAACACATTTATCCAAAAACCGGATCCTGCTACTTGAAAGATCTGTAATGCTTTCATTTCTTGCATCCTTTATCATATCCTGTACGGCTTAGCCATAAGCTGGACTATAATCTCTGTCATCGCTCAAGAGAAGGAATCAAGCTATGTACGACAAGGATACTATCGACAAAGTGGGCTTCGTAAATGAAAATCACATTGAGAAAAATGCAGTCGGGGTCTACGAACTTCTCCTAGTCATGCTCTCTACCTACTGGATGGAATAGTCCTTTATTAGAGCTCTGACCGGCTGCTTTTGAACCTATACCACGACGGTACAGTCATGCTCACGAGCTCTTCCAGCACCACTCTACATGGGTCAGCGGTCCACCATGACAAAGTTGTCTGCTTCAGCACTACAACATATGGTCGAGTGGCTTAATTAAGAAGATTATACTCAATGATGAAAATTTTTTAAAAAAAAACCTTGATTCTGAAGAGTAGAATCTCACTTTTCCAGAAAACGCCAATAAAACAAAAGTGGTTCTTAAATAAGAAAAGTGGTGGTGCACGGAAAGAGCAAAAAGACCGGAACCACGAAGAACTCTCACTACGCTAGAGAAGAAAGTTTAATATTCGGCTATCCAACTGCAAGAAATCAATTACAAAGAGTACTTTGTGGAATCAATACGTGCAACAAATTGGTGGAGCGTTGAACTACATAGAAGACAAAAACCAGTACTTGTAACTTTGTTGTTCTCAACAAAGACACAGATCAGTTGTGCTTCGGTATACAGTTGAAATGTAGACTGACACAATAATCACTTCAAGGTATTTGTATTCCACCCAATAAGCGCAGAAAACATTTGCTCCAAAGTATGACCCGCACCAAAAATATGCAACGAGACGGCCAGTCTTCGATTAATTTCTCTTCTCTAAGACGTAGAAGCATATATACATACATGTATATATATGGGCGAAAAACAAGTGAGCCTAACCACAGAGTGTTATGAGCATCTTTTAGTATGACTACTGATAAGATGGGCGTGTCATCCTCACGTCATTGTAATGTAATACCAGTTAACTTCGACAGTGATCTGTTCTTGACTAACGCAATAACAGTCTACCACCTTATGATCTCTGCACATATAATTTCTGCAGTATTCTACATTCTCGTCCATTCGGAACAATGTTCAATGCACACTTGGAAATTTAGAACTCTTCAGCAGTGATGTGTATTAAATGCTGCTATGGTAATATTGGCTTCATTTTGACTGTAGAAGTCTTATTTCCCAAGTTTAGGTTAAACTGTGCAAAAACTGAAATCCTTTATGGCAGCAAAGAGATGCCAGTTCAACCAATTTTCTACCTTTAAGAAAGCGAATATTGAATATGACCACTATAGTAATAGACGATGTTTCTTAATAGCAATAACAAATGTTTTATACAAGGTCATTGCACTTGCATTAAACATACGTTTACATGTTGGCCAAGTGCCAAGATGTTCGCTAGACTTAATGAGAATAAAACTACTTTCTCAATAATGGCGTTATTGACCAGTTTAATATCAACGACATAGTGTCACATTTCCAGTTCTTCAGCGATTTTTTCACAGGTGTTGTGCATGGAAAATGCGTTTGTGCACAGACTTGGAGTTACACCTTATCGTAGCGGATGCTCATTGATTTGGGAGGCATTAGTCGAATGGATCCAGGTAAACTCGTCCACGCATTTTCGGTGCCGAACCCTCTTTTAAGACTGCTGTGAAACTCCTTCGTAGTATTTATTTCTCTCCAGCAAAGCTCTCTATAATATTACTAAACCTATTGAGTCTCTATTTTCCGAGTTGTGAGTAAGTCGGAAATTTTGAGGAATCATGAAGAAATTAGACGAGATCAGCAGTTATGCCCCAGGTCGTTACCACCAGCAGCAGTCGCAGCCATGGTGAATCAGAGAGAGAGATTTGCCACCATGCGACTTTGATACTAGGACGGTGGTGGATCCTGATCCTGGTATTGGTTTGCTCTTAGCTCGGCTTTTTGATGTAAACGTCGGACATCTTCCCAGCTTGGGAGATCCTGCCGGGGAAACGAATCCCTCCGCTGTACATCGTAGTCCGACACCCAGAAACACCTCCCAGCTGCGATGAGGCGGTAAACCGTTGGGAGGCACCAGTAAATTAATGAAATAAGATCACCAAAGTAGTGATCGTGTCATATTGTCACCTTGCCAATGAAAGAACACAAAAATTTTGTTGTAAAACCTTATTCCATGTGTCAAATATTTTTTAATTTTTGTGAAATTCCATTTAATTTGAATAAACCAAACCGCAGTCCTCCCTGGACTTCACACTTTCCTTTCATTTTTCCGGCAAAGTTTTTCAAGTGAATGATTGCCATTCTTTAAGATACTGAAAACAACAGTGGATTCAATAAACATACTCTGCTTAGGCGTTCAACAATTTTCGTGTGGCGTTCCTCATCATGCTACTTCACGACGCTCCCATCACACTTCTGAATTTCTTCTTCGTGGCTTCGTGTCGCTGTGTTGGACCAGATGTTGGTTATTTGTAGAATTGTGTTAGTTTCATTTAGCTGAATTAGTGGATAAACAATTTTAAATTGTAGTTATGATTTTCCCGGAATTTTTACAGGTTGTACCCTGGTCAATGCTGCTGTCATCGTCGTCGTCAATAATCTCACTATTGTGGAGAGTCACTATGCTCTACTTTGCCTACAGGTACAACAACTTTTTCACTTATCCTATGCCTAGTAACCTCTTCATTTATTTAGGCGAATGTTATGTCCGGTTAAACCAAAAGGAAACGTCAATATCGTGAAATATCCGAAATTTACAGAACACCTACATTGGGCAGTTGACTGCAGGTAGAACATGTAACAGCCCACCAAATACTATTGAGCCTTCAGTGTTAATTAAAACAGTAGATTAATATGCCCTTGGTAAACAAATACGACAATGCTCACACAATATTTATTTCACAGTGGCTAACATTATCAAAGCAGGTTTGTTTTAATCAAATGTGAAGTTAATAGTGGTTTTCTAGATGCACCTAATCCACGGTTCATAACATTTTAGAGTGAAAAGAACCTTCTGGGAAATATTGCTTCCTTACTTTAGGATCAGGGCGAACTATGGCGTATTGAGAAAACCGTAATCGATTCCTAAATGTAATGTTCTTCAGAGACGAGCGCCGCATGAAAGAGTACGACGAATTCTGGCCAATACGATGGGCACGTTATCGCGCGTATAGCAGACGAGAAGATCCGAATGATTCTATGATACCAGTAAGCTCCAGTTAACGTTGTTGGAAAAGCTATCCAGTGGGTTTTTTTCAGGGATCTAATCGCCATGAAGATATGTACGTAAAGTCGACTCCATCATCATTTTTCACCTTACCACTTATTGGATCGGTAATAACTCTTGATGGTGTTTTTTCACAATATTTACTTCTTATTTTCTGTCGGATATTATGCGTAATACAACCACAATGGTGCTGAGATATTTACAAAATTCCAGATCTCAGGTGTCTGCGGTGGGAAACGAACGCGCTACTACCCTTTTCGGGGCTAATGCGTTCATCACCACGTCATACGGGTCCTTCCTCTTGCTTTTCTCTCTGCTAGTTCTACCGATCAGTGATTTAGGCTGCCCAGATGAATGCCGCTGACGGGTGATTGCTGGTGGCACTGATCGATAGAACTAGCTGAGAGACAAGCGAGACGACGGGCCAGCATGGTGTGGTGGTTAACGTGTCTGCCCCTGGAAAGGGTAGTAGCGCGTTAGTTCCCCACTGCACAGACCTGCGGTCCGGAGCTTTGCAAATGCCATAGCACCATTGTGGCGTTTTTTTTCATTTTCAGTCGATTTTCACTAGGGAAAAGCACGATGCACTGAAGCGTAGTGCGTCATACGTGTGTGCTTAGCCGTTGTTTTAATTTCCGGTTATAAAAAAGAGAAACTTTTCCTTTCTTTGGAATCGCTCAACTTGTTAAAGACCGGGCGGAAGCATTGTATTGTAAACTCGATAAATTCATGACTGGAATGGGAAGACGGTGGACCACATTTTTAAACTAATGAATGCGATTAAAACTTTTTTCCTGTATAAAATTTATTGCCTCACTTACTGTGGATACTTTGCCGAGTAAATTCCATCTGTCTTTCTACATCCTTATCATTGTAAATGATACGGAATACTTTGGCATCATGCTTCGGAGAGCTCTGTCGATATTATTGACCACGGTACCATATTATCAACTTTGCTAAGTCCCATAAAACTTCCAAAAATTATCGGCATCTCATTTACCCACGTCTTATGTGCACTACCCTGTAAAACGAAAAGACGACTGTCCTTATATGACGAGGATAGAATGGGTCCGTGTAAGGAAAAAATTACCAAAACTGACAGTGTCGCCCTCTACAACATTACCGAACCTCTTAGAATAGTTAACTCATCACTGCGTAATGCACTAGCGTTAGCTCATTCGGCTAAGACAGATCGAAAGATCGAATGCAAGAAGTTTTGAAAGTGTTCAAGTCATGTTTTCATAGTTTAAACTCCTCAAAACTCTGTTTATTACTTCGTCGTATGTTGAAACATTCCCGAAGAAGAAACTGTCACAAAACTGGTGTCTATAAGAGGTATGACTATTTTGCTGGAATCACTGAAAATCAGAGGCTTTTGTGCTCTCTATCGACAAACCTGTCAAAATCCACGCCCAATTATGCCAAGATGGGGTGTTCGAAGAAAAAAAGCAGCCCGTTTTTCAGAGAGGGAAACCTGAACACGACCCTCCAACATTGTGCGTATTTGGAATGGAACTTTTTTGCATTTCTTTCCAAGAAATAAGAGCTTGTAAAAATTTTGAATGGAATCCACTAGACATCTCTATTTGGAGAACCTTTTGAGAGGAATTGAAGAACAAGGTCGAAAATTGTTTGAAAATAGCCGCCGTCTCAGGGAATTCTTGAAGTCGAGACTTACGGCATGTGTTAGAGTAAATAGAGATCAATTCAAGCAATTCATGTCAATACTGTGTGCTACATTGCTGTTGAGCTTTGCACACTATGTAACTTTTAGGAATCTGATGCGTCGTTGAGGTAGGAAACGTCGTAGAACTAAAGATGGGTAGGTAACCTGGTGTTCTTTGTCATCTTCTGTCTATCATCCTTGACTTTATGAATTCACCAAGTGGCTCACTTCTTTATTCATAACCCTGAAGCAATGTCGATCATCGCACTTATTTGGTGTCAAATCTACAATCAGTTCAAACATTCGAAGATATCCGTTTTTTGGGAGTAAAAGGAATGCGGATGGTTAATATGAACAAGAATGTATATGAAAATCTACGAAAATCCGTGACAGAACTTATTCTACATAAATACAGCAAGAAGGTTTTCGTTACTCAATTAACGTATGACGTTTCTCTCTCTTTTGCTTTTCCCTCATGAGGCTGTGTTGGCTTAACGTGGCATGAGTGTCAACAGGGAAAGCGTCAAAATCACTTTCTGAGGAAAATGTTCTAACGCTGTGAAGAAATAAAGATGTAAAGAAGTTACCGAAGAATGTAGGTGAAGTGTTGTTTTATTCTGAAACCAGTGCCGTCCATCGGAACGCAGTGTTTCAGGTATCGACGATTTAAGGAGAATTGGCGTTTTGAAATATCACTGCGGATTCCAGACATAAGTATAATTCTCATTCCAAGCTATGATGAACTTTCACAGGAGATGAACATTCCGACATTTCCTGTGACCTGGCTCATAGATATTCGATCGCTGCAATAAGGTGCTAAAACATTTATCACTAATGGTCCTGAGAAAACCGGAAATAAAACAAGATAGCTTGCTATCACTTGAAAAGTTGCTTGAAAATAAATGAAATTTGGTTCGTTGTGTTTCATTGCAAGTCTGTCTGCTTCTTCCTCGCCCTCATGCTGTTGGGCTCAGTATGACCAGTTGCTTATAATAACATAATGTGATTAAAAGCACTCATTTTTGTTGTTCAGGTTTTGAGATTCACTGTAAAAAGTGTCAAAATGGCTGTCTGCGCGCTCTTATCTATCCTGTGCTACATACTGTTGTCAGCTATCTGTTGTGTCCCATGTTGCTACCACTACACATGTCGTCAAAACAGCGCCTATCACCGACACAAATGTTCACGCACGTTTTTGAGGTAATCGAATGAAATCTATACAATCTTTGCGGCAGCTCACGGATCTTTTAAGTCTGTTTTCATTCACCCAAGGAGGTACGTTACAATCTAATGTCTTGAAGGGATGCAGAGCTTGGTTAGTCCGGAAAGATCGAGTTAACGACGATATGCATAGCACGACACCTCTAATCACCGTTCGGGATGGAGTTAGGGGATAAACAACACTGCGCTATTACATGCTATTGTAGGGCTGATGTAGCACAGTAGTTAAAGGTGTCCTTACTATGTGTACCCTGTTTTTTCCTTGATTCCAACTCCAGAAAACGCAAGCTCCATGTCTGTCTATCCGAAAACTGTCTATCATACATTCAGCAACCCATACAATGTTTAGTGGAATCCAGTGCTGGGCGAATTGCTGAGAAATTGATCAATTCCGAGCCTGCTTTTCATACTATTACGCGAAGTAAAATATGGAATGACAGAAAACCGCTGTTTACTTCTCAACGTTTGTCACGGTTTCGAATTTTGCTTATTAGATGCAAAAAATGCAAAAAAACCAACTATATTCATTGTAAGGCCAGTATTTATGTCAAAATAGTGCTTTCTTAACACACCGGAAAGGACTGCTAGTTTCCGGCTAGTGCGACGACATGTGCTTGGGTCGTACCGGCCAACGCTCCAAATGACACAAGCACTTTTATTGTATTTTTTGCACTAAAATTCACTTTCTTTGTGTCTAATATTGGTAATTTTCTATTTTTGCACATTCCACGTGGTTCATGTGTTTTTATACTTCTACTATGAAGGCTTTTACTTGCACTTACTTGGTTGCTTTTACTACTACCTTTTACTATTACTACTATACTATGAAACAATTCGAAGCTTTCTATTTGATGAAAAAGTCCACCAATCCATTCGTTCACTATCTACACACATTGTTCTCAGACTTTACTAAGGTTTTTCGTTGACTTTGGCCCACATCATGGACTAAAAATGAAATAATTCAATTATCAATAAAAATTTAATTGTTTGAGCTGGAATCGTGTCAACGATAGACGAATGAAATCTAAATTCCTACTGACTGCTGAGAAGTGAGTCGATAAAATCCAGAGACGAATACGTCGACAAAGAAGCTCTGAAATACATCGGAGGATAGACAGAAGAATATGAACAAGAAGATAATGCAGTATGCCAATCCAAAACTATCGAAAAGATGAAGAGATTAATTTGTTTGTATTACCTGGATGGGAGGGCAGATAGAACAGTGGTAATGATGGCGGTCATCACGAGCACGGTGCAGCTTTGATCACACTCTGGGCCAAACAAGCTGTTTATCCCTATAGGGTCGTGGAATTGGTTCCGGACTTGTCCAGAAAAAAAACCACCTTCTACAGCTTAATTAAGAATGGTCTATCTAGGTTATCTCAGGAGTACAGTGAAAATTGACTCAACCAATATTCTACGACATTCAAGATGGAATGAAATCCTCGAGCAGAAGTCGAAGACCGACGTAAAAGTTGGAAAACCATAGCGGATAATGGATGACAATAACGAGTCGAATGTGAGAATTACTGCGATCAGCGCAGTAGACGTGAAGCCAGGTTGTACGAAATAAAATAAATCGAAAGAAATTTTCGGTACATCCTTTAAGATCTTTTGCGTATTCCCTCTTGCTTGTCAAATGTTTTCAACTTTTTTGTGCAGTGAAAAATTACCCGTTCTCCACCCAAAAAATAGTTGTCTCTTTCGTTGTCGCTTTCGCAGTATGTTCACTGATACCCATTTGCCTCTAAAACTATACCCTTCATAATGCAAAGCGATAGTGAGCCAACAACCGTAGAAGAGATTTAAATATTGTTCAGTACCCGATAAATATACCCCAGTACGACTGACATACGACTGAATTTGCGGTGGTCATTGTAGTCGCCATCCTCGTTGTTTCCTGAATTGTAATGCCAAAAGTCAAAAGGCATGTTTGAAAAGCTGTTTATTCATCTCTGTTTAAAAGATTGTGCAAGGTGTGATGAAGGATACATTTCTACAAAAGTAGTTTGATGCTCCGAATTATCAGCAGACATTCTGCTAGAGTTTACAAACCGAGGAAAACCGTCTTTATTGTAGAGTCTTAGGAAAGCATCCTAGAATTGTCAGATTACTAGCTTACCTCTAGCATCCTAGAAGAAAGCTAGTACTCTGACAATACACACAGGAATCAAATGTTGCAGCAAGTGTAATCTTTAACAATGTATCTATTTGCACTTAATTTAAACGGCCAAAGTTGATGTTTCTACAACCACGGAATGCCATATCTTGGAATATGGTGGTCAAAACTCAAAAAATGAATAGTTTACACTGCTTTTTATAAAAAGTTATAAAGAGGTTTTGTCACCGGATTTGTTGGAATAGATGCCCATTAGGTGAGAAAATGACGCGGCAAATTTTGTTATTTAAACTGTCTAGTAAACGTTTTTATAATTAGAGTACCCAACATAAGAAAAAATTGTAGGTGATACTGACTGTCAAAGTTTACTGTTTTTAAAAAGTGGGCATGATTACGAAAAGTTTAATAAGAGCTCTAAGAGACAAAACAAACGGCCGAAAAAATAACGAGTCACATATTGCTCATGTCGTCGCCCGTGCATTGATAATACCCAAAGAGACCAGTATAATGAATCATAGGAACAAGCAGATTTTATGTTTGAAGGTTTACTAACGGAAAATGGACTTTCTATACGACAAATACTTTTTTCAGTGCGAATATTATGCATGGTTGTTATGAATTCCTTCATTTGTTTTGTTTAAGAGATCTGCTTATCTGGGAACTTTGCTATTGCATAGTGTAACTCCCGTAAATAATTGAATAGATGAAGTATTCTATAAAAACTACCGTAGTAAATAGAGATTATCTTGAAGACAGGTTTATTTCAGCCTTTTGTGATTTACCATGTATAGGAAATGCTATCAGAAGTATCAAGCATAAAAAGGATAAAGCTCTCGGTGTTGATCAATCCCTGAGGAATGGGCCATACACTCGATCTCACTAAGCATCGCTTGGAGGCAGCCGAATGTAGAGTTGTCCTCTGCAATAATTTGTGGTGACCCAGCGTTGTACGCTCATCTTAACTGTTAAGAATTAGGCTATTTTTTGAAGAAAAAATTAACTTCAAAATCTTAGGTACTACTCGAATTTTTTCCACTATACCGTATTCTTTCTGTCCTTATTGTGTGCGGTGACACTTATCATTTTAAATCTTGTGCTTATATCGTCTGTTCATATAATTGGCTGGAACACTATTCCACCGGAAATAAATCGAGTTGGTCCATGTTTTTTCATTGTTTGTAGTCTTAATTATACTTTACGTTAAGTCTTTTAGCCTAATAGATTCTACAAAGTTTTTTTTAAACGTCTTCCCTTCCTAGGTTTGCATTAGTTTTTTGCCCAGTTCGCAATCAATTCATGCCGCTATCCTACCGTCGCCACTGTTTTCACCACAGTCACTCGAGAAAAATGTGAACGAGTTAGTATTTGTTAACTTTCATTGAATTCTAATGCTTCGAAAAAATTCCTATGTGATGGTGGTACTTTTTTCAGTGCTTTTCTGTTATCTGATAACAAGGCGTCTACGGTGTGTAAGCCGTTCTGGGAAGATGGTGAGCTCGGACTGGGTTTTCGTCGAAAGCAGGCAGGCCCGTGGCAAACTAGAAGACGATTCGGTGACCGACTAATTGTTCGTTTTCACTTTCTAGTCCTGTTTTGATTACATCATATCTTTCTCCTTTATAAAGATTTTTCCTACGACGTTTTCTAGTAGAAAGAAAAACAGCGAACGTGTGGCTTTCACAAGCTGTGGCAAGGAGAAACCTGTCTAAATCTGTTCCCACGAAGAAAAATCTAGAAATTAAAAAGCTTCTTTTGAAAGAGCTTTTCACAGATTGTTTTTCAAGCCAAAAGATGAGACAAGTCGTTTAGGCGGTAGCGACTCAAGTGATAGCGAACAACACTGTTCCTGAGGATTCACATCTCAAGCTCAGATTTGATTATGCCATTCTCACGGAACTCGGAGCAACTCATAACCGGAAGTTCAGTTGCGCTCGAGGAGAACAAAGTGAATGGTAAGACCATGGATTAAACATGAAAAAATGTGAAAATGAGTCCTTATTCTTTTTCCAAATGAGTATGATTGCAGCAAGCGCTTGATTAAGATACTCCATTGTCTCAGAATTTTTTATAGGACTGATCATCGATTGTTTTTCCAAGTTCCCATAGTCTCCAATTGCCTTTGTAAAGTATTAAAACTATCAGTCGTTCCTTCTTTCTTGAAGAATTTTCACATTCACTTTTAGATTTTTTGTGAAAATAGTTGACCATTCGGTCCTTACATGTCTTTTCTTCGTACAGAGAAACTCTCGGTCGATCGCTTAGCTCTTCGATGTTTCATTTGCCTTCTCTTCTGCTTTTCAACAGTTGGACATGTGCATCATTATGCTTCAATAGACGACAAAGACGAGAGCTCTGTATTTATTTCCCCAGCTGTGCCAGATGACATATTCTATGCGACGTTCTCTTCATTGCTCATTCAACAGCTCTTGCGGAATTCTCATCGCCAGCACATGTAGCCTGTAGATTTCAGAGGCAAAAGTCAACGCAGGAAAAAGCATGAGGTAAAAGGCGAGGAAGAGGATGAGGCTGCTTTATGAGCTTTATGAGCACGCTTTTTTCGGTTGATGGTCCAGAAACAACGTTTCTAGGATTTCCGAGAAGCTGTTGAGAGTGTGATTGCCATAAAGATCTTCATATTTCTGTATGTGTTACTGATGCGTTTGGCTTAGTAAATTGCATACCTTTCAAGCACTGAAGAAGACGATACTGCCGAAACGTCAGCTACTGTTTTGTTGCACGTGTTTTTGTACAGAAATTGACGTATGATGTGTAACAACTTAGCGACTGCTGAAAAACATAACGACAAATTAACGTTTTTTTCGAATATCGCCTCGATTACGTTCAGTTATAGACTGCGATTTCAACACTAACCAACAAAATGGGGCAGTGTTTAGCGAGCCTGGCTTATGCTTGGTGAAATGTGGACGATTTCATCAACGAAATGGAAAAGACACACCTATCGACGGTTGACTTTCACTTCAATGACACAAATTTGTACACGTTTTTGAGGAGAATGCAGAGCAATTTTAGCTAAATGCTATCACTTTGTGGAGCTGTTCCGTCTGTTTGACGACGTATTGAATGACGATTCGAGTTGCGTTCAGGATGGCGAATATCGGAAATCTAACTCTGATGTAAAGTGGCTGGTGTCGAAATCCTATATTAACGTAAATCACTGCGGAACCTTTCCAGTCTGTATTGTAGCGGACTGGCTTTGTTGCCCAAGTCCATCAAGAAACAAGATTCGGGCTCGTCCCCTTTCCAACGCTTTTCTCCAATCTACGCGGAAACGACCTAACTCGGCCATGACCAAGATTCCCAGAAGAATCCACTCGACTAGCATTCTACGACATGCATAAAGAAAACGAGACTCTCAAGTACCAGCCGAAACAAGGTGCGAAAAGTTCAGAGACCGCGCAACTTTGTGAACGATGAATACAAGGAAAAGAAATTTAATGCAATAGATGCTGAAATTCATGTGGCAAGTTTACTGTGTGTTATGTTAAAAATATAATAAGCTTTTAAGCTATTTTCAACGTTGCGTATCTCGTACTCTATTGACGAGGCATCGAGCTGTTTGTGGCATTACTCATAAGTAATTAATTTCTTTCCTTTCGAATTTTTTCTGGCTGCACAAACACTTGTGGGTTAAGACGACTGTGTTGAAATAGTGCATCAAATTTTTTTCTTCTTCACAACCCAACAGTACACGTCTTCTGGGTCTCAGCAATTCTTGCAGTTGATTCGTTTTTCCGCATTGATCATCTAGAACGCTTTTCCCGTTTAGGCGTGAGTTTATGTTGAACTGCCATTTGAGGACTTCTTAATGAATGATGTTGAATGGTGGCTAAGAGAATTCTTCTTTAAATCCTAGGATAGCCGTGTCGTAGGTCGTTCATAAATCTTCGTCATAGGTAGTCACCGTATTTTGTGGATCGGAGGGACTGAGCTGATTACAGGCAACAGCGGTACCATTTTGCCGTATACGGAGCAAATAAGGCTTTGGTTGGTCATAAGCAAGCTCGAAACAGTTCCATGAGCATGTTTAACTTATCGATGTGACATTGCCACCTCTAGGTGCCTTGGTGTAAAACAACACGACTGTGGAAACTTAGTACTGAAACAAGCCATCACAAACTAAACAGTCGTCACAGCATTTATTTGTTGAACAAACCGTTATCGAACGTAACTTTCTGACCACTCTATTCTGTTTTCTCCAACCAAATAAAAAGGCTGATCGGTAAATTCTTTCTCTTTATGTGTAATCGGTGTTAAAGAGGATAAGCGCAAGCAAAACATGATATCTTCCGAGGCTCAATTTAGTGTGGCGATAACTGCAATGATTGTGCTATAATGGGATGCATTCATATGTCAGTTTTGTGAAATCTTATAAACAGTAATGGATCGGAAGCATCAGCGAGGAAAGAAAATCCATTTGTCTTGAGAATCACCTGCAGAAATGATTTGAGAAAACGCCATGGCTGACTGTTCGAAATGTATGAACAGTTGAACAGACTTGCTCTTCTCTACCCGTAGCTACACATTTGGTCCGTTCTCATTCTTCAAAATTAAAATGATTTTTCATGAACATGGTCCTCTTTAAATTAAACCACACAGTGATTCTTAGACACTGTAGACAACAATCAGCATTCGCTCGCACTTTCTAATGTTGTCATTATGAGAACGATCTCATCAATGAATACAAGATAGTGTATGTCGCGGATGTCGAATTTCTGTCTTCAGACTAACAACGATTTTTTTTAATAGAGTGACATTACAGAACAAATTTCGGGATCTTCGCACATAGTCGCCAAGTGTTTAATAAGAGATAGCGTCATTTTATACTTTCACAATACTCAACTGAATTTCAGCACGGTGTGGATACGAATAATCCTACTAAAACTCTTTGCAAGGCCAATGCTTTCTCATATGGATTTGCTTCATACAACTTCATTCCTACTGATGATAAATCAGATCTAGAAGCTTGCAGACGGTTCATAGCACCGTTAACTAAGGAGAGTGTTATCTATGTCGTATGGGTATTTTGTAAAGCAGAGTGGCTCCACTTGACTTTCACGGGCTTGCCAAATTGCATTCTTACAAAAGACATGTGGTTATCTGGATCAGCATTTTGGTGATAAGCAGTACTGGGTTCCTCGGAGGTTTCAATTCATAACAGTCCAGACAGAGTGCTGTCCAACATCTCAGACTACAGATGGAAAAATTGCTGGACGATATTATAAATGCAAATCTACATATGAGTATATATATACATATATAAAGACATTAGATGTGGTTGCGAAGCAGGTTTTTTATTTGCAAAGCTGGTTAAGGTTACGAGACTTTTTCTCAGACTTCACTCCACTGTTGCTTCACTCTACTTCACCCTACTTCACCTCACTCATTCATCACCACTGCTGTTTCCGAATTAAGCTCTTTCTTTTTTCTCCTATTCGTTGTACACCTCTGAAACCCAAAACGTTGGTTGCTATTGATCTTATGCATGTGTTACTTCAAGTCAGCGTACGAGCTCAACTTTCAGAGGTAAAATGTTCTTGCTGGCCTTTCGATTTCGCCTGCTGTCGCTGTTACGTCACTGTTGCGAAAAAGCTTACTGAATGTATTGGATTCCTTATTCATAACATTATCTTTGTGCTATAAAGTTAGCAACGGCAGATATTCTAGACTGTGTGATCTTGCAACGTTAATTTTATGGAATTCATGGGCTTCCTTTACTTTTATGGAACGAAGAATTACGAGCAGAGGAATTCTTGTTAGCGTAAGGTTTTGAAGCAACGGTGATATCGGTTATGCAGAGCCTCTGACTAAAAATAAAGTTGCGTTTCTCTTTATGGCATTCTACAATTCGATTCCTCCACCACAGTGCTTTAATAAAATCCGATTCAACACAATCACGGCTACGCTTAGCTTGGGCTAAAAGTACGTGAGGCAAAGTTTTCCTGCTATCCGCAACGTCAATCAGGAACTCCTCCGAAAAAGGGCTTTTTATACGTTTTAATGCAATTATTAGTCAGAATTTTGTAGTCGAAAACATTCTAGTATAATCCTGCCTAGACGCTACCAAAAATTATTGCAGAAACTGTTTACGTTGCAGCGATAGGAAGAACCATTAACACAATAAATTACTCGCATGAGATGCTGAGATATTTGCAAAACTCCGGACCACAGGTGTATGCAGTGGGGAACGAACACGCGCTGTTGTCCTTACCGGGGAGCAGCACGTGTTCGTTCCCCACTGCATACACCTGTGGTCCGGAGTTTTGCAAATATCTCAGCATCTCATACGAGTTATTTTCTTCGTATTTTTGTTGAGCAAACGCGAGGTGTTACTATTCTTTGTTCAATGTGCACATTATACTTCCACGTGATTTCTGTGCGGTTGGTCTCTACGTGACATACTTAGTGGAAACCTCATAGAAAGCGGCTCTGAAGAAGGCGAAATCCGCCGAAACGTCAGCTTAATCGTGAACAAAGAATAGTAACACCTCGCGTTTGCTCAACAAAAATACGAAGAAAATCACTTGATCAATGCCGAGATTAATAGAAAGTCGGTAGTGGCAGTTCATACGAGTTATATTTCGCAACATAACCTGCCATTAAAAAGAAAAAAAGGCAGTAAATAAAAGAGTTAAGACAATAAATTACATTTGAATCATACCAGCAACATAAAGTTAATATTATAGTTTAACTTGTAGGTATGCATATTTTTGCCTTCCTTCGTAGTTTAACTAAATTTTAGGAAGTTCATTGCTTATCTACATGATACACCGTGGCCATACTTTCTCGGATGCCAACAAAATTGGAGATTCTTCGAGGAGAATCTCATCGAATGCCTCGAAGATCCTGAATCTTCTCTAATTCCAAGGCGGCGTGATCATCATATAGATGTACAACAACACTCGCTAGCCTTACATTAAAGTAGAAGAATTTTTTGCACATATAGTGTCTAATAACTATAGTAGTGGCTGTTATCGTAGTTATCGGATTCAGAAGAACCATCAGTGTCGTTAGCTTTAGAGTGATATCCAATAATGTCTACAGCTCATTTAGAAGGAAACTTGTGAAGTAAAACTTCGTATAAACGTATGAATAGACATCGCAGAAAATGAGGATTGCCTGTTTCAGTTTCTTGCATGTGTAATGAGTAATGTGATTCTTGAGAATGTTTGAGCAAAAGTGTTTTCAGGAAAAAGTCTTGATAAAGTTTCAGTTACAAATTATGTGTGGAAAGAAGATTTCAAGGTCAAGGCAGTTATGCATTGATTGTTGAAGGTTCCAATTTTTCTAAATCCGATAGTTGGCATTCCAGAAGGAATTGCTTTAAGGAACGTTCAGAAAATTCGGTCGGCTTACTACTGCTCTTTATCTGGCTGACGAAAAACTAGCAGCTGTTCAGTTTTTGTTGCCCAGTTTTAGTGAAGAATAGTTTTTAAGGTTAACAGCTGCTTTTGAAAGGATAAATCTGAAATACTGCAATTTGAAATACAATTTAGCCGAGTCGCAGCTTTGCTAGGAATAATAAAAGCCGTTGTAATCTAATCAATTTTGTCAACTGGAAACAAGTTTCTTTACTTCTGTGATTCAAATTCCAAATTTCTAGAAGTGTTTAATTTCTAAGCGACCATTTTTGACCGGTTTGATTGTTGAAGAACTTACTGGGTACTAGCTAACGAAATACTTTAAAAATCGGTTTCTGGTTAGCTGATGGTCGAAATAATATACTCAGAAAGGGTTTCGTAACACTACTCATTAAATTTTTGCGGCTCATCGACGTTTTTGCAACATTAGCTGAGTTCCTTAACGACTATTTGCCAAGCCTTTTTCATGCCTAAAACGCATTCCAAGTTGCGAACATCGTTGAATATTGAATATTGAGATTTCTAGTGATAATCAAGTAGTTTTGGGAAGGCCTTCTTCTATTACAGTCTTCACATGGCTGTCGTCAACTACTGTTGGACATTGACGACCATCTTCTGCACGGGTACCTTCACTGCCAGTGCGGAGCCTCTGAAACCACTTTCGCAGTGCACGATTGCGTCATCACTTTGGTCAACATTGTGATAAGATTTCGAGATGCTGTCGTCACTTTAGGTGAATGCTTAAACTTATGAAACAACAAGATACGATTTCTACGTTTCGAAAGTGCCATTTCAACTGCTTCAAAATCGCTAAGCTTTAAGAGCTTGGAAAAAATTTCAAATACAACTGTTATAGTCTCCATTCGTGAATTTCGTAGCAATGAAAGTGAGCAATTTCTTTGTTAGATCCATAATTTTTTATTAGTTTTTCGAATACAAAGTCGAGATATTGCCAAAGCAGTCACAGTTCGTTGAGACCATTAAGTCCATACAGAAGCTGATCCTGGAAAACACTGTCAAGCCTTAGCATAAACGTAGTATAGTTGTTAGATAAACGTGAATGCATTTCTCCAATTTTTTGGCAATACTTCTGTGTAGTAATGGTTTAGCCCGAATTCCAAAAGCTGTGATGAATCAGTCCGGCTGCAGACCACCAAAGAGTCATCATAGTCTTGTTTTGGTGCAATTTTGGCTTTGGGAAGTGCTGTGGAGCCTGATCCAATCCAACTATTGAGCTGAACTTTGCCTTCTGCCGTACAAAATCACTTCTCGTAGTAAGTCCAAATTCGACTGAGGAAATAGTCGTTTTTGTCCACGAGTGCCGTCACGTTCATCACGACGTCCACAGCTTCTCCATCTTCGAGGTCGAACTCACCACGTCGGAATTTCCGGAACCATGTTCGCACTGCTGATTCGCAGACACTACCTTTACCCAAAACTTCGTTAAAGTTTGCACTACAATGGAGCTTGAACTCACCAAACAAAATTCGCCGAAAAATCGCTTATGACATCTGAAATTGCAAAGATCAAAATTGGTAAAAAAAAATAACTTTTGACAAAATATAAAGACGTGGTTAGAAAGGAAAATTATCCTTCTAATATTATGTAGTATTGCAGGGTACAAAGAATATTTTACCGGTAAAAAATACAGTAAAACATTTATTTATATGATCCCATAAACTGATCTTGTTGAGCCAATGCGAGGTTGGTATAGGTCTTCGCTGCCGTTGTCGTTGTTGCTTGTGTTGTTTGCCGATGGGTGACGTTTCGGCGATTTCGCCTTTCTCAGAGCCGTGGTGTTATGAGTGGGACTACATTAAGGCAATAAACGCTGATTTCGAAAGTTTCGTGGTGAAGATTAGTCGTGGGAATGAAGAATTTATGTAATGTGTAACACTGTGTAATGTGTATGTAACACTTTTGCTAATGACTTTTGGATCGTTCGAGGACGTTGTTTGATATGAACTCACGGGCTAAAGGTTCGAAAGCATAGAAATGGAGCCTATCTAAGGCATAGGTTTCAGGTTGCTTCCATCCAGCTAGGAAGTCAAAAACTCAACAAATGAATATTGTGTATATTGAATTCGAATTTAGTAATTAAAAAAATTCTCACCTATAAAAAGTTGTTGTTGGACGATAAAAGTCGCACGTGGAAAATGACATCAGCGACTATAAAAAATGGAGGATAAAACGCTCGGTGTTGATCAATTCTTGAGGGATGGCGCGACGCATTCGACTACAACAGGTATCGTAGAGTTCATTAAAGGAATATCGGAATAATAGAAGGAGGCCTACCGATTAAAGCAGTATTTTTATCATTCGAGACAAGTGTGGTTGCAATTTTTCGACCCTCCTTAAATAAAAGGTTTGATGAGTCTGGCTGCTGGATCGTACCACCTGCAGACCCAGTGTGCATTGCAAAGCACCTCTGATCACTGTGCTACACGCGCCCTCGTTCATGGTCTATGACTTTTTGAATACACATTACTTAAGAAAAAAGACATTACGGAATGCCCAAAGTAGTGTCTTATTGTCAGGGCAACGATAAAATAGACAATGAATTGTAACGTGTGCAAATTGCGCCGAATAGTCGTAGGAGATCAGTTTTGTGGCAAATCCTGCCAACACGTTCCAAATCCGGTAGTGCAAAGGCTGATTGAGTTGGGAATTGAAAGGGTTTCTTTTTCATAAAGCACACTCACTACATGTAACTTCTCGCAGACCGACTGCCTTATCTTTTCAAGCATCCCGATAATAATAGGGCCAGAAAATCTCGTGTTCCTCGTATGAAAGTGATTGCATTGGATTAAAAGTCGCAACGCAGACGAAATAGTTTTCTATGTTATGATCCGTCTTCACGCCTACTGTGCCGATCCCAGCACTTCTGACATGTAGTTCGTTTCCTCCTATCCATCATCCGCGAAGGCCTTCTAAGATTTTCTGCGGCTTCGGTTGCTGCTCGAGGAATTTCATTTCACTTTGCATGTCGTAGAATGCTGGTAAATCAATTCTCTCTGGAGTCCTAAGACAGTCGTGCTGGAGCGTTCCTAATTGCATTGCAGAGCGTTGTTTTTTTCCAGACAAGTCTGGTACCAATGTCCCAACTCCGGATGGATGAGAGCATTGGTTGGCCCAGAGATGGATCGAACTAGCACCATGCTCGTGATGAGAGACAACACTACCACTGTGCTATCCGCACCCTTTTCTACGTTATAGTTTTTTTGATAAGAACTGCTTGCAAAATAAAATTAAGGCACCGTCTTTGCCATCCCAGGTGAATTCGCTTTCAAAGAATTGTTCTTAAAAGGATGAGATTTAGCGCCCATCTCTCGAACCGATCACTGTAATCAAACGTTAAGATGTGTTAAACAGTGTTATACTTAACCTTACATAGCACCGTTTAGTGAAAAACAAGTTTTAGAGAAACGAGCATCACTAACCGCAAAGGGCGCGAAAGTCATTTTCTTCGTCATTTTAAAATGCTCTGTTCAGGGATAATGAAATAGCTAAATAAGTTTTCTCCATTCGACCTCGGAAAAGGATACTGCAAGTTGTCTTTAATACTTTACCCGGTCTTTTCTCGCCAGGTCATTCCGGCCATAAAAAATGTCGTTATTGGTTACGGTAATATTGGACAAATTACTTATCCGTTGCGCCGCGTTTATGGCGGTTGTCCCCATTCAAAGCCGTTTTATTGTGCCAACAAATATCAGCTGAAATGCTTCGTGAAATCATTTACCAAGTGATAAATTGCCAACGACGTTATTAGTCATATAGAAAAGAACCTATTTCGTGGATTTTATTGTGATCCAAGTACTCATCCCATTTGGCACAAAATTAAAATAGCTCTTTCTTATTTCCAAAGAACTTCTTCACTTGAAGGATTTCCAGTCTGTTAGTAATGATCGTCCACTTTACACCTACCAGGGTGACGACGAAAGTAGACTATAACTCGGAAACCAAAAGCGATCTTGCCGCTGCTTAGAGATGGAAATCGACTCAAGAGGTAGACTCTTCTTTTCTGTCGTTCTGAAACTATCCATATCTTCTGCCTGCACGTTTCATTCTCACGTGAATCTGGGCCGTTTAATGAACGTTGATTCAGCCTAGAGCCGTAAAGCAAGTGGGCGAGAAGTACTTTATAAGTGGTTCGAGATTGCGCTAACTTTTCCTGAAAAATATGACGTTTTTCATGTAGCTTTACTTCGTCGATATAGATCTAGGCAAGTAATGGAGAGCTTAGCGTTGCCCGATCAAGTCATTCGATAACTAACGTAAGCGGAGATGGCAGAAATCAACTAAGGCTCACTAATCGTCTTAAAAGCGAAAGAATGACAATTTGACGCAATTCGAATCATCGTTTAAAAAGCTTTGCACAATATCCCGAAGATCTAAATTTCAGAACCGTTCCTTCTTGGTTCCGTATAAATTAGTGGTCAGAGAACAAATAAGCAGATATATCTAACTAGATATTTCCGACAAAAAAGTGTGGAAGCTTGTAGAAAACGCTTCGCGACGTTGTCAATTGAGGTTAGTGTTAACTGTTATCAGATTCTCATTAAAGCTAACCGAGTAAATCGAGGAAAATAACTGTGTGTAATCAATATCATGAGATCATAGTAATGTCAAAAAGCTTCTAATTTGATTAGTTCGCAAGCCATCTAATTGTCGTTTATAGGTATCGATCGGACAATTCAAGTTGGACCCTTTGTTCACCAAAAGTTTTAGTAGCTGTACAACTCCCGAGCTATTCACTTACCACTTGGATGTTAATCTCGCAAGATGACCGATACGTTTCGGACAACATGAAAAGAAGATGTTTTCTTTCTTTTAATTGTAATGCCTTTCACCATAATCCGGTATCAAAGTAATTTGAGAATATGTGTGACGAATGAGCAAACATAGGTGCCTGAATAATCCGTCTCCCATTGAATCATTTCTTCTCATAACTGTTTTCGAGCGGCTTTCATTCAGCCAAACAACATCGACTAAGATTCGTTCCCACATACGATTTCTTATAAGCCCTTGAGTAGAAAAACAGCACATGCGTTAGCACAGGAAACAAAAAGCGGCATCTTCTGAAGCACATTGATTAAGGTGAAAGCGCATTAAAACGATGATCTTAAAGCTATGAACTGGCCTACATCTTCAGCTTTATATAGAGCGACGCTGTCAGATGTCTCAGGAACTGACCTCTTTGATCTACAGCATAAATAATGCGATCTACAGGCGTTCCAAAACCTTAAAATCGTAATCTGTTTTTGTTTAACTTAGGTTGACAGCGTTTTGGGGATATTTAAAAGTCCTTGCTTCGAGTAGGTTTTAATACGCAAAAAAAATCAGAATCAATCTACATTTTTTTATATTAAATTATCCTTTTTTACGGTGTTTTTCTTCAATATGCAGACACGAGGTTGTTATTATAGAATTTATTAGAATACAATTGCTGACGTTTCGGCCGTTTCGCCTTCTTCAGAGTCTGGAAAGGTCAAATTGAGATGCGATCTACTCAGCCAAACACCTTCATAACTCTAGCAGATAAAAATTAAACGTCAGCTATTGTATCCTAATAAATTCTGTAATAACAACTTCGTGTCTGCTTATTGAAGAAAAATATCGAATTATCAATCATTGCCGAGGTTAACAGAAAGTCGGTCTTGGAAATATTCCTTTTACGTTTTACTGTTTGGAACTAAACTACTTTTACTGAGCTTCAATGGGATTGCCCGGTCTCCAACATTATCACGGTACCAACGTAAAGACCAGTTCTAGAGTTTCGGCATTTCTATGCGCAAACCGAATGTGGAATTTCTGATCAACGATAGATGTGTCGACTATTTAAGGATTTCGAGAAGATTACAAATCTATGTTTATGACGACAGCTCACTTTAGTCTATGTAGGGGTCAATTATTTGGTAAATGAAATGGCAATGGTTATAACTGGCAACTAGCAGCAGAATAGGGACGGTTTTTAGGTCAGCTGCCAGGATGAGAACGTTCAAATGTTCCCGTAGAGAGGTGACGTTACGAAGTTTATGAAGGCTGTGACATTAACCAGATAACGGAAAGACAATTGCGGCAACTTTTGATGTGAGCACTATCCATGTCATTGAAGAGCACTTGAAGTTTTCTGGCTTTTTTAAAACTTTTATCTATTTACTTGGTTACTCAACCAGCACTCTGTTCATTTAGGATAACGAGGATTTCCATCGATGCGTTAGCTTTTTAAATTCGACATTTTTAATATAAACAGTTCAAGAAAAATTTTAGTCCATATATCGAAGCTAAAGATTTCAACTGACAAGCAAGATGAACTAAATTGCTTACGTTCGTAATTCCCAGAGTATGCCTTTGAAACGTAACAAAAATTGAATGATATTTGGTTAGTCGAAGCTAGACTTGCAGTATTCTAATTGAATTCGAGTTCAAGAAAAAGGTTATTCCATGAATGGGACTAAAGGTATTTATAACACTAATGGTTTTCAGCAAGCACATTTTACATTTTACACTTTGATCGGTTTATCACAGAAAGATTAAAGGACGCCGCCCAATTACAACTACGGTAGAACGGAAATTACATTTATGCAGAGTGCCTCCAGTGTCGTCCTGAGTAATGTTGTATTCATAGAACAGCACGACACGACAAAGAAATTGGAAAATGGATCCGATACAAAGCCATCGGACTTACCATCTGTGACGTTACCTCTTGAGCATTAGTTATTTAGTTACCTTCGACAAAGTATTAAAAGTAATTTAACACAACGTTTTGCAGTGTTTACGAGAAACTTCAGAAATACGGTGGTAAGATTTCCAGGTTTTGTAGGCTATAATATTCTGATACGGTAAGATATGGTTTTCTCCAGAGATATCTTTCCCAATTAGACCTTGTTGAAATGGAATTTGAACGGTCATACGGAATTTCGATGTCTGGTGTTAGAAAACATGCTAACCAGAATGATCAGACACTTTCACCACTCCACTTTTTCTCTGTACTAGTAGACCGAACAGATACCAGTCATGTACGGACTATTCAGGAACAGCCGTAGGAGTACGGAATGCTTGTAAATGGGAAGGACCGGATTAAACGCTGTGCTCCTGACATGCAGTTGCTCTCAGGGTATTGGTTCCCAGCGTCTACACCATCAGATTGACTTATACCTTCCGTATACCCGCATGCACAACCTTCCCATTATTGCTAATTGTGCTTACACTTTGATCCAGCCAAACAGCTGCACCCAAATGACTAGAAGTACGTAAGAGACGGTTCGGGATTGCCTCTAAAGAATAAGCCCAATGCCTGTTCCCCAAATTCCCGACAACTGTGAGTGTATTTAACCCTCATGGTGAAGCTCATTTAGCCTCCATGTTATTTAATTAAAGAACATTGCACAAAAAAGCGACGGTTTTCATATCCGTCAAGCGAGTGGAACCAAGCGACAACTGGAAGGTAACAAGGATGAGACGAGACCTTAGTGTTCTTCGCTTGAGTTATTAAGTGATCAGCATGGTTAAAAATGATACAGGCACTGTTCGCAAATTTTATTCAGGCTTAAAGGTACTTAAGGTCTCCGAAAATTCTTCTAAACTTATTCATGTTGTTCTCTAAAAAGCTCTAGGAAATAGTTGTCTATGAGTAGTGGAATGATTTTTTTAAATATCGACTTGGAAAACATCGATGGCTTAGTGTTTACTCAAACAGAATCAGAGCAAAAAGACATGTTTATTTTATACAACCGTCGTCGAATCACATGACACTATTTGACACGCTGCTTGAGAGACTGAAACCTTGTTTGGGAAGCGTCTGTGAACATAAAGTTGTCCATTGCTCGTTATCAATTTAGTATGGTTGTCTCATCTAGCAACCCGAATTTCAAACTAGCATCATGGACATACGAATAAACACAAATAGACACACATATGCGATCAGAGAGATATACCTACACATGTGTACACATGCGTACACACACGCTAACAGATAGAAACTGAAAGGCACTAGTGGTGCTCTATCACAACTGAGACGTACGTCAAGATGGTTGTTGGATGCATCTGTAGAATGCAGCTGTGTGGCGAATTTACTTGATACTGGCAAGGTAACTCGTGAGAGTTAGGCTCACTGCCAGTGCTACAGGAAAGCACATAAACAGTGTCGTTAATTATGAGCATATACCAACATAGAAATTAAATGAATATTGGTACTGAAAAGTGAAACGCCTTAGATTGCATTTTACCTAGTACAGGGGTCGAGATCATATTATGCTCTGTCCGCAGCTGCTCTACCCTGCTTAGTCTAAATCCAGCATACTGATCGAGATATTGCCATCTTTAACTACTGCTATCACACCTCTATCTATGGTCAAACAATCATGGGGGTCGAGTTGTATCGTAGGTATTGACACTCAACTCACCACCTCTCAGTTATCAGTCCATTATGAAATCAGGAAGGGGTATGATAGCCCGGGCGCACATAAGACCATCAACTAACTTGCAACTTCACAAAAATGTTGAGTAGAAGTAGTTTAAATGAATGAAAAGCAGAAAAAGGTACGGATATAGTTAATGAAAGTACAACTTTTAATAAAGGAAATAAAGTCAGGAAAATCGCGAGACCGGACTAAGGGAATTGTATTCGGGCGTGGAACCCGGTGTTAACAATGGTTCCACATCGCCAGGTGGTAACACCGTCATGCCCTAAAAGAGGTTTTGTCACCGCGAGGGGTACCTTAAAAATGCAAGAAGTAAAGAAACTGAACATAAATTACCATATAAAACGATTTTATATCGTATTTCGAATTCAACATATTTTGGCCTTTACGATGTGTGTTTCTGTGTCAAACTCCAATATATAACTTGGTTTCAACCCTTAACATGGTCACCAATGTTGAGGAGTTCGACATTCCTAAGTTCGACAATCAGATGTTCACCTAAGAGCAAACCAGTACCATAGTAGGGCCCGATGAGTCACCCATTGTCACCTTCTCACTAAAAAAGCTAAGGACGAAGTACTTTTTAATGAAATGAGCTTCATTTTTAGCATGGCGAAAGCAAAAGGAGGCTTTAATAGTTTTACTTGAGCAATTTAATTTTCAATTGAGTCACAAGTGGTAGAAGTGACACCAAATTTACGAGGTCCGATTGATACCGAAATCAGAAAATCGCTTTGAACAAGAGCTGTAGACCAATTAGTGGGTTTATTGTGAATTTTTCTCAAGATTATACTTAACTAATATGTGAAATATAAACTGGTAAACCTTAGCCACCGTTAATATAAACAACCTCGCTTAGCTGAAGCACAAAGTATAAGGTACACACCTGATTGACGATGTCGTGACCACTCTGACCACTTGTACATTCTGCATGAGACGTACGATGAACTTGAAGCGTTCGGGACTGACAGAACCCCTTCCCGCAAACGTCACACTTAAACGGCTTCTCCTTCGAGTGAATGAATCTTAAACGGTGAGGAATGTCACTGAATAAAAACATGGATGGATAACTCGTCTTCTCAACGACTCACTTGTGGTCTCTAAGATGATCCTGACGCCGAAACGCCTTGCCGCAAGTGTCACAGGAATAAGGGCGTTCATCCGTATGAGTACTAGAACAAAGTATTTAAAAACTAAGTAAGACCTATCAAGCTCTTCTATTGAGACCTCCTAATGTCAACAGAGACATTTTACGTAGAAAGAAAGCACAAAATGGGCCCATGATATTCGCAGCGACCTAGTAGAATTCAAAGGTCAAATTTGTTGCTTAAAGGACGCTTTTGTACAGTCCCCAGACGATTGCTAGCCTTTTTCTAGCTTAAAAAAATTTTAGTGGTCACTATGACTATGTAGTTTTTATGTTCCTTTTTTGCTCACTGACATCTTTGCGGCTTTTTTCAAAAACGTTAGCTGCTGAGAAATACTGGAGCTGAATATTTCAGAATATTGGAAGCAATAGGATATACAGAAAACCTTTGTTTTATTATTATTAAGGTAAAAAGGCATAAACAACAGTATTGCCTATTTTTACAAAAAAATGGCTGAAGGGGTTTTTTGAAGCTTTGGATGCGGTTACAGTAGTCGCCGCCATAAACGACGCATTCAAGGGACACTATCGCTTTTCCGCTGGGTAACACCCAGCTGTACAGTAGGCTCTCTACTCAAGATACAAGTCTCCCTACCAAGAAACTCAGAATCGAGACGATTCGTAGTTTTCAAAATTTTAGAATTTCGTTGTGACGGAGGAAAATTGCAGTTATTTCAGATTGTTCTGTGTATTGGTGGCTTTAATCCCAATTAAAAAACTTTTTTACGAGCTGGCGTATGTTTGTTTAAAGATAAAAACGAACCGTATAATGGTTACGCGTATATATATATATATATATATATATATATATATATACGTATATATCCATCAATTGGTGATACTTGTAACGTAATGGTTAGAGGCGCCATGCAATTCACACTTGATAGCGTTCGTTTGATCCCGTGGGGAGGGCGATGGAAACCCTACATCTGATATAGCTAGTTTCAGACTTGTCCAAGATGGTAAAAATACAGACCTTGTAGGTTTGTAGGCCACCACAAGCCAATGAGTATACCATTTCTATATTTAAACACCACTCAGATGATGAATACAGTGATAAGATGATACAGCTGGTGAATCTTATACAGTTAATTTTGTTCTCATTGAAGTGATCTAATTAAACTGTTGCAAACTGTGTCCCTGTCTAAGTACTAACGTTCTATCGTCTACCCTTTTTTTACTTCACTCAAATGAGAGAGCATAAACAACTGCACAAGTAAACGATTGGTTTTAAGCCTTACAAATTGCGAACTACATTCTAATCCTTCTTCAAAGATGACCTCTTCCTATAATGTAAATGTTTTGGTTCTCCTATCCAAAAAAAACACGCTACTTACCGTTCATGGATGAGAAGATTGTAGGATTTGGTGAAGTGTCGGTTACAGTATTTGCAGATGAATTCCTTCTTTGGACGATTTGACTTACCGCTACCGCGACCTCTTCCTGGTAGAAGAAACCTGAACAAACGTATTTTCCCTACTCAGCGCTCTGAAAGCTTTGCCAAACCAAGTTTACATTACGCAATGACTCAGTAGGCAAATTCTCACCACGGTGGCCGACCGTATGGTGAAGTGGTAACTGGGGCAAACTGACGAGAGGGCGTTGTGGTCTCAATCTGAAAGACCTGTTGACCGTGAGACTCAAAAAACGAAACTCTGTGGTTACAGGTCATAACTGATGTAACCGAATAACCAAATGTACTTTGGCTTTTTCACGTTCTTCGATCTCAATTGATTCAGCTAGATGTGTGAAGTCGAACTTTTTCTTCTCTGTCGATGAGTCATTCGACGTGCCTTCGGGCGATTCTGGTGAATAGAAAGCCTTTATCCTGGCGTTGGCGTTCTGAAAATAGCAAATTTTTGCCCTTAGTTTACACTCTTTTTGTTTTCGTCGTAGACTAAGTTATAAGGGCTAAAAAGTAATAACGAAAGAGTTCAGAGTTAATGGCGAAGTGGAGAATTCGAAAAGCAAATGTTGCAGTAGTATCAATTACCAATCGATCAATCGACTCAATTATCAATCATAGTTATGTCGTTTCCAGAAATAATTAATTAAAATCAACATTACATAGATTATTAGACGGTAACATGGATGCGTATCGAAGATCTTTAACCTGCATGTTAATACTGCAAAGCATCTGATAGAGATGTTGTTGGTAGATTTGCCAGTAGCGAAAGAATTCATCGTTCGGCGTTCGTGGAAAGATAGACTGCTCTCGTAGTGGTGCAACAAACGTGGGCAACATCTAAAGTAGACAACGATAACGCCTTTGCTCAGTATAGTGACGACAACAACGGATTACGTCATCGTTGTTAGCAAAAATTGAACAAAATTGATGGTAGAGTACAATGCCGTATTCAGGGATCTGAAATGCAAAAGGTACCAGCAGTTAATTTAGTATGTTTGTGAACAGATAGCAGTAGAGAATTACGGAATACAATGCGAGCGACACATTATCGATCACAGGAAAGAAAACTACGAATTCATTCAAACTCGCTTCAGTTGTTGGGGTATACAACTAAGCACTGTTATAAATACTCGTTATTTCCGGTAAGTAGGCATACTTCAACGAAGTCATTGATCACAAACATTTGTTATACTAGAAATTAAAGTAGAGCATAAAACGATGGAGTTCATGGAGAGTTCGCGAATTGTGCCGAATCGGATGTCATGACCGTAATGAGGGCTACTGAGTCATCTGCTGTGGGATAGCTACTCCGATCACTTCTCTACAGTAATCGACACGAATGCGTGTGTTTGCATTTATACGTAACGAAATGGTGTGAGGAGTCACATGTGAAGATACATAAACGGATTCTCAGCCGAGCAAAGCTGTGCAAGAGAAGAATATCAACAAGGAGTACAGCAAAAAAAGGGTGCAGAAAATCGTGCAGTGAAGGGTTTTCTGGCCAAATCAGGCACGTAGTGTATAGCCCATAAAAGCTGAGTTCGTTTTTATTACGGAGCGGCACGCTTTGATAAAAGCTTTTGATAAGAACCCCTTATAAACAGTATGCGATCGTTAAAAAATTTTTGCGGGCTTCTGTTATGATGAAAACGTACCGCTGTCAGTGATGCGTCAGTGTTCGGCCGAAAGCGATAGGATGAAGTGTGAACAGTGAAGTGTTGAGAAGACGAAAGACGGGTAATTTGAAACAAGCAGTTTTTTTCAGACAAAGAACGGAAAGCTTTTGGGGAAAATTTAAGAGCTTAGAAGTGTTTTCGTTTTCCTTCAAAAGAACTTAGGTAATTGGGAGCATACTGGTTACGAGAAATCATGCTGCGTCTGAGAAGTGACCGACCAGCGGCAAGGTGAAAGCCAAACAAGCAATGCAATACGTTCGTTAAGTATATGGATATGAGACGCTAAGGGAATTTATCTGCACGTGTTGGGGCGTTTAGTGGTTGGTGAGTTCTGTGGTGTGCCGCTGCAGTGGCTTGGTCCCGCCCATTTATTGGGGTACTGTAGCCTCTAGGACACTACTGGCAATGTAGTCAAAACTTCACAGAAAACACCATCAACTTTTCTTTGAACAGAATTTGACATTATATTATAAAGAGAAAGCAAAGAAATAAAGATGAACTGTGTCAAGGCTTCCATAAAGGAGGAAAAGTGCTTTTTTCACGGAGAAATATCCATGATCAAGTCCAAGTTGCAACTGAGATGGTTTGTTCTCGGTTATGACAAGCTATAAAGCCGACGTGACACCGATTTCCTGAATACTCCATTGAGAATGAAATAGACTAGCGAAGAATTTTGCCGTCACTAAGAATTACTGAAGCAAAGCTCTAAATTCAATAAAATAACTACCGACAAACTACTGGAGCAAGAACTATTTAGGTTTCTTTAGCAAGAGGTGTAGAGTTAAAAATGGTTGAACCATTAAGCATTTTCGTAAAGAAGAGTAATCTATAATAGGACAGCAATGGATAATTAATCATATCATACGACAATATCATTCGCTTCATTTATGACCATAGCTATAAACTAACGCTTGTTTCGTAGTGCAGTAGCAATAATTGGTGTGGAGACGTTATGTATTAAAGTGATAAGAAGCTAGGCAGCGCTTAGGAAGAGAACCAAGCCGTTGATTACCGGATTAAATGAAGGGCGTCTAGTCGACACTCTCAGGCCAACACCATACGTTCCATTGCTGACACAATGCACCAGTATAAAAACACGCTAGCATAAAAATAGAACACTCAAAATGCTAGTTGTACTCACTGAAGCCTGTACTAGTAAAAATAACTACAATGTAACAAAAAAGTTAGACAATATTCCCGAGAATGCGAGAATTCCACAGTTTTAGCGCCAAATTTAGACTGTTTTGAACCGAGATTTACTTTATAATTGGCCATCTGGATTGAATAAATGTATGATTAAATTAAAGAAAAACGATGAAATATTACTTGTTCGTTGAATTGCTAATATCTCCTACAATATAGGAAAATAAATTGTTAATCCGTCTTAAGAAAGCATTCGATAACATTTGGATGGATAGAGTTGTAAAAGTGAAGGCTGTTATAAACTAAGATGAAGAGTGGATCGAATGACAAGCAATCTACAAAACAATGGTAGGCGGCGAGTAGTGAGAGAAAGGAGATTGTTGCAACATTGCTACGAAAAATACTGAACATTCCTTTCTCTACATTTACCTTAAGTAGTACAGCAGTTCTTTAGAGGAAAACTTATTGTAGACGTTTTTTTTAGCTCTGACCTTTTTCGGGATCAAAAGTTAAACTAAATATTATTTTAAAAAACATAAAAGGAAGAGCTTTGTGTAGACAATGAAGTATTTCTCATGCAGAGCAATGTAAAACCTAAGTACAAACTAAAATTGCTAACTGTACTATGTGGTAAATGAAAGGTTGAACGATTTTTTATAAACCATGAGCTCCTATAATAGAAGGAAAACACTTGTGTGAAGGTTCCGTCTTTATATATTTTAATAATATTTAACGAATAAGAGAAAAGAAAAACACTTCTGAATTGCCGATAGTCCCCGGTTTCCTACACAATCTACCGTACTCTGAAGGCGATGTGTTAAACCGGTTGTTCGCTAACGCTCTGTCTAAATACGGCCCTATCAAATTAAGCCTGGCTCATCCTTTAAGGTGACACACTTTGCACATCGGCTGAGGTAGTATTGGAGACGTATAAGGTTCTTGAAATGTTGTCCTGATGCCTCCTTATGTGTTGGTAGGCTTTTTTCTTCAAAAGAGAGATGAAAGAATGAGTAATGGACAACAATTCGTGGGATTGAAGGGAGTGCAGTAATTCAGTAAGGTCAGTTCGGTAGGATCCTGTTTGTTGAACTGATAGAAACGAATTTAGCTTTTCTAGAACGAAGGCAAATAAAAGTCGAGGATAACTTCATTCTTGTTACTCGTCATTTTTGCTTTACTTCTCAATCGCGCTTATTTTTTATCTATTTCAAGCTTAGCGAAAACGGTTGAGAACACCTTAACCATGTGATTATTTATAGACGAGTTGAAGAAAATTCGTGCTTTCTTCCTGCTCGTTAGATCAAGGCCGTTAAATTTTGATAACCGACGTTATTCTCATAGAACTGCCCGGATAAAAAAGCCATCATTTGATCCCGAGAGCGGTGATTCTTTGCCACCTGGATATGGCATTCTTCACATTTTTTGCATCCCATTTCCAAAAGCATCCGTCAAAACAATAATTCTATCATTGAAGATAAACGGTGATTATAGCAGGAGAACAGGAATGGCGGCCATCATACGGCATCATCACAAAGCGAATACAGGCGATGATCCGCGAGAATTTGCACTACGGATGGCAAGGCGGGCGGTAAGCTTTAAAGCCTAAGCGATCATGACACACAACTGACAGCAATGAGAATAAATATATGGGAACGTATATAGCCTGAGAACATGCATGAACAAAAAAACGATGATTTGCCTTTTCCATCTCAATTATCTGGATTCTTTGTTCAATGTATAACGTGAAAAAGAAACAGAGAATGCTGCCTGAAGCTCATTCATTAACCACTTTGTGCTTTTGGAACGAGCATTTGCTCTTTTAGACCAAAGACGTTTTTCTCGGTACTAGTGAGCATTTTATTTTTCATAAAGTCTATTGGTTCCAAGTCCAAATACAATAGCTAGAGTTTCTTTGATGACCGTATTCCTTTCCAAATTTGTCTGAATAAAATTGACAGCTACTGTTTTTAAGCAGCAGCGACAAAACGTATGTCGCTTTCTTTCCCTGATTTGTCACTTGCATTGATGCATGACAAAGTATTGTTGTCATGAACAACCGTTCAGCGAAACTTTATAAAAAGAATCGGTAGAAGAAAGTTGGGAAGGGTTCATTGAGAAAAGAATGTGAGCAAAATTTCCGCGAGATACATGAAAACTGATAAAAGGTTGGAAGAAAAATATAGGAATGACTATATGAGAGCTAGAGAAAAAGGGAAAGAACATTTAACCATGAGGTTTCTGATAAAATTTACTTTAATATTTCACTTCCAAACATGTATGCGGGATTCGATGATTATTCGATTTGCTGGTAAGGCTTCGTTTTCTAGTCCATGTCTAAAATAAACCACTAACTAAAGCTTTAAATTATTGTTACCGAGAACGCGCATTCTTGTTATTCTCCGAACAGGTTACATGACTTCGGCAAAATGAATGAATGTGCTGCAGAGAGTTCTGTGGCATCTGTGAGACGAAACGAAAAAATGTAAACATTGACGGTGATCCACAACGAGTGTCATAGAGCAATGTGTGTGCGGGTCGGCCGAGGTTTTGTGGTTAGTATCAGCATGCGATCATCAACATATGTCGGATGAAAGCCGTTCGGTGACAGTACGTCGTCGTTTACGTCGAGGCGGCAGAACCGTGCCGACTCGAGTACTATCATGGTCCGCAATTGGTCACTCACCGTACCATAAACACATGTCAGTAATCAATTCGTTCGATCGTTGCTGGCAAAAAGACGTCCTGAATATGTTCGCACGATGATGAATGAGCTACGAAACAATGCTCGTTTACGCTCTGGCGTGAATCTACAAGCAGTTACTTTCATGTCACATAGTGCGAAAGCTTACTCGAACAACTTAATTGGAAGATTTTTGGAATTCTTACAAAAAAACACTTTTTGATGCAATAATCTTAAAAAGGTAGTGTCAGCAGCTGGCGAGCCACATCCATATCTTATCGTTAACTCGTGCTAACCGCAAGCATGCTTGCAATTCTTCACCAGCTAGTTCACTGAAACTCGACGCTGCTTTGCGACTTTTATAGGGCAGGGAAGCGATGTTCACAGCGAAAGAGAAGGATTCATCACCAACTGCTAAATCTAATACGTAGTAAAATAAAAAAAACCAACTTCAAGAAACCGATGAGTTTTGATGATTTATGACTTTTTCACCGAGCCTTGAATCGTAATTCTTTTCGCAATCGCAGCTTCCGCAACCACTTTCCGGCTCCGGCCGACCACCTTTCGTTTAATTCGAAAATCACCGACCGGACACACCTGAATCTCAACCACAAAATGCACAATAACGCCTGATGACTCGCAATTTACTCATGCAGTGCAGTCATTTCTATTAAATATCAACGAAAATGAATTCACAAGAGAAAATGCTATAAGAAACTCTCCTTTAAAGGCACACACTCAGGAGATTTTATCACGCGAATACACCAATACTCTGTAATATTTCAGTTCGAACTGTCGAATAAATTGAATACCTGAAGTAGCCCGACTACTGTTTCAATGGTGACAGTGGATAAAACTCAACGGCTTTCCCAAATGCGGAGTATTCAGGAAGTCGCTATGTTAACAACACAATTAGATTTGCTTTGTTACTGAGGAAAAAGAAAATAGTTGTAACCACAGTATTTTTCATAACATTTATGAATATGAACCACATCGTAAATGAATTAGACCCTCCGTACAATGCTATGGCTAAAAAACCACATTGGAAAAAAACACTGAGATAAAGTCAATTAATTAGACTTTGCGAATTTTTCGTCTTCTTGGCTTCTCAAGCTTTAAGGTGAGTAAGAACTCATTCAGACTGTTCATTATGTGGTCACACACCGAGTCTTGTGGTAGGTACTACTTAATTTCGTCGTATATGACGTTTCCAATGCATATCGTACTAAAAAGAATATACTGTGCCTTTATGGAATCCTTATGATCGACCGAAGAACATAAAATTGTGGCCGCATGCTAGTCACTCTGCAATCCCTAAACTGATGGGTGGTGGATTTATAGATGGAAACGATTGTTTGCACACAAAGACCATACTGAAAACTGTCGAATCATCTATAGTACTCCTTAGACTGAAGTATAGCAAATAAAAAAAATGCTGATAAATCTTTTATTTTCTTCGTCTTTGCTTTTGATTCTGTTTAGAAAGGTGCTTGGATAGGTGAACTTAGACAACGACAACGGTAATTGGGAAAAGATCAAACTAGATGAACGCGATAATAATGGGCATATAAAGGTGAAACTATGAGCATTAAATCAACTTTAACTATTACTAAGCGTTTCTGCTTAGTATGAGGTGTTGTGGGACGATCAAACTTTACAAATACTCCAAGAGACTCCTGGATTAATCCCTAGTTTATGACAATATGAAGATAGGCAGAATAGATGTGTAAGCCAGTAGATTTGAATACGTACAGTCGCCGTAAACGTCATATACAAGGGATATGTGATTTGTTTGGTATTACCGTAATTAATCGCCTTGCGTTTATGGTCACGATGACCTTCGCAATAGCTGGCTGGTGAGTGAGAAGCACGTCATACCTGCCTCTAAGTCTGACATGAATCGAGAGAAGAAGCTATCGGTTGCGTTCCATAGCTACCGTAACCATGAAAAATTTGTAGTTTTCGTTTGCTATAATCTCTGAGATTATGCGCAAGAGTGATAAAGAATAAGTGAGTAAGCAGTCACAGCTTCCATCCTTATGTTAAGTGAAGAGAGTGGAAGCGCAGTGGTTAACGGTGCCGTCAGTCAGGAGGCAAAGGCGCTAGTTCGATTCTCTCACAACACTCTACTCTGCTCCACGTGAGATCGCTCGGCTTTCTCTAACATTGCGATCAGAATCGACTCGACCAGTATTCTACGACATTTATAAAGTAGATAAAGTCGTAAAGCAGCAACTGAAACAACACTCGAAGTGTTCGATGACCACTGTGGAGGATGAATGTGGGAAAAACGCACTGAATGCAAGAAGTGCTGGAGTTCGCACCGTAGATTTAACGATAGGTCATATAAAAGAAGATTTTTTTCGTGAAAAGCTTGGCACATTTCATAAAGAAGCTTGCCTCCTCATAAATGAACTAGGAATGTTTTTAGCTGTGCACGTTTACTTCTGAATTGAACTGGAATATTATATAATTTTGTACTCACCCTTATTTTCCGGTGTTGCACGAAGTGTACTATGATGATGAAACTACATAGATTGTTAAAGCAGAAAAGGAATCTTGATATAATCAGTTCTTCTTTTGGTTTCGGAATACAGTAATAGTTTCGAAATAGTCATGGTAAAAAATCGATAATTTTGTCGAAGAAAAATTTCTCGTGACAACCGACAAGCCAGGGATTTTAGGTTGGCTATAATGATTTTATGGCTCGTATGTAGTCTTGTGGTGTTTGTGAATCAGACAATAGTGGGCAGCTGAAAGCTGTTCAGTCAGGGGAAACAAGGTGTTGAAAGAAATACTTGCGATACGCTTTCCAGTAAAGAAAATAATGGGACCTTAAACACTCTTAGATTTTATGAGAGTATGAGGGAAGTTCAGTTATTTGGTATAGTTTTAAGTTTGTTGTAGACGACGGAACTTGTGCTACTAATCCCTAACAACGCAACGCTGCTTGACCCGATGATGGCGCTCGTTTGGGTTGGGGAAGGTATTACTGACTAATCGCTCTAACTCCCTGACCAAACACGGTCATGCTGCATTGGCATGGAAGGCCTTACCGCCCATGACTCGATTGCACATTACAAATAGAGTGCGAACGTCGGTCGTCTTTCAACATCAGCACGAATCTACTGACAGTCAGCCTAAAACGACACCTGTGTTTGATATGCTTACCGCATCATTGCACTCTAAGCTTACACTTAGAAAGGTTTTCCTATTACTACATCAAAGAGTACGCAAAATTCTTAGGGCGAAGACGCAGAATTCTTTATTCAAAGCTGTGGCATTTAGGGTAGGTTATTAAGGAAGCCGTAAAACACGCCTTCCTGGACCAAGGAAGTAAGTGATCGGTCTGAAGTACGAGGAGAATTCAGAACTCATAAGGACGACGTATAGGGCACAAAGACGACGACGCAGATTCTGATATAAAAGTCGCTATACTCTCACAGCAATCTAAAACATCGCGCACAAATGTCGTGAGACGTTTCAGATAAATTTCAAGAATTCTAGAATAAACCGCAAAGAGCAGTTTCCTGTGATCACCTATGACCTCGCGCCATATCTCAGGCTAACATTTGACATGAGCTTGGTAAATTTCTCACCCATGTAAGAATCTGTGCGCTGGTCTCCATCAATAGCTGGAAAGCTTATAGAGAATGGCCTATCAACATGTATTTTTTCAGCGATAAGCTAACACTGAGTTGATAGTAAACTTTATTCTGATAAAGTTCCGGCACGCTTGTCTTCTTCAGAGCCAGATTGATCGGAGTCGATTTTCCACAATTGTTCATCTTTCCGATCTACGTCTTCATAATCGAACCGACTCGAATCCTATGAGGGCGGCCCGAATGAAGTAACCTCACTCAACAAATATTTAAACAAAGAAAGGGGCAAGGGTTTAAAAAAAGCTCTTTACAAGGCAAATGATACGTACGAACTGAGTGCTTTCTGCCTAGGTTTGGCTCAACAGACTGCGTTCGAAGCTCTGAAGAATGCGGAGCTGCCGTGGAGTCAGCCAGTATTGAATAAATCTTGTTATTAACACTTTTGTGTCTATTCAAGATGAAAGTAGCAAATTAACACAACTATCGCTAAGCGAACGGTAACTATGTAAAATATCAGACCAATACGTAGTGCACCCACGCTCTGTTCGGCAAGAAGTATTGAAATTTCGATCATTTCTATTCTTAAGTTGATCATTCGTAAGAGAATGAAGGAGACTAACAGAACAAATTTTGCATTATAGTGGCTATGGTACTTCACTCCTTAGTATTACCTTTATGTAATTCTTCATAATAGTAATAACCATTGGTAGAACAATTGGCATGATCCAAAATGCTTCAGTAGAACTAAGTGTTACTAAATGTCAATTTGTTAGAATTGACATCTTCAATGTGCCAAAATACCGTTGTTGTAAAGGGGAAAAGGACGCCACCATATTCGGAAACAGTCTCTGCTTTGTGTTTTGAGGCTTATACATAATTATTATGTATCGATTGTTTGAAAGTGCAATCAGATAGTCCATTTGGCGACGAAGTGGCTTTTTCGACATCTGGCGATAATTTCTCAATGCTAAGAGCATCTGAAGAGATTGAAAACTTTACAGATTTATAAGAAATGTTCTTCCTATCACCTAATTCGCACACAAGTTTTTCGTAGGCCATCCTTTAGATTTTAAATACGTTTAGAGTGGAAAGTCCCGAAGAACTGAAAGAGAAAACCGTTTTCTTAAAATTTCCGCACCACTGCGATAACTGCGGACATCAGCGATACAATAGGAACATCGTCATGTACTTCTGGACAATATTCTGCTTACTCAGTTCCTTTCCACTTTGAAATACGGGCCTCAACGCTAGAAGTGAAGCTCATTGTGTTTTGTGTAATCTAAAAAATTTGCTGTTGCTGAGCAGAAGAACAGTTATCTTACAGAAGAAGATCTGTAGATACGAAATATTCTTTCTTGCTTAATTTGCCATAAGTCAATAAGAGATGAAATATGAAGGTTTAAAATTGCAACCTTACATTACTCTAGCATCAGATGCATTGCATATAGAGCTTTATGTGTCAGCACTTCTGAAACAAGCAGTGGCATTATGAACTGGACAAAAGTGTTGTTTTACAGCTCAGTTAGCCGCAATTTTCTTATCTAATCCGATTATAGTGAAATGGTTGATTTGACATGGGTGATTCACAAGCAACATACTGTTCCACTTTACTTTTAGAATGATATCATTGAAGCATGAAGACTTTTATCAGTTATTTTTTTCTACGGATTCTACTTTTCGCACTGAATTTCGTCACTCAACGACACAGCTTCGTTTTTGTTTTGTTTGTTTAATAGACACTCGCAAGTTCTAGTGATGGTGAGTGCTTGACGTCTACTTACGCACTTCGTGAAGTCGAGTCGTTCTGCGGACAGAGCGACATCCAACATGGTGTGATTCCTGTTGCACAACGACAATATTAAGTAAAAAACAGCGTTTGAGGGCTTTCTAAAAGTAGCTACCACACTGTACTTCTTGACGTCAAATAAGCTTCCCGAAATTTGCCTGTCTTTTTAACCCATCACGGTAAAATACTTTGAGCTTCTGTGATCCATGAAAGTCTTCTAAATATATTTTTAGCAACGGCTACGCTGTTGAATAGTTTTCTCAGAAAGTAAATATCAAGGTGATTAAACGAATTACTTTCAGTTGGCCGAAATTCTAGAGTGTATTCTGGGTGAGGCAGAGCTCCGTATTTCTGTCTCTTTAACTTTTAAACACCTTCTTGACTTTGTTAAGGTTAGTTTACAATTGAACAGGAAACTACGCTCATTGCATATGGTGCAACTCCTGCCTCATTTCGTCAAATTTCATGAAAATTACTTGCCCTAGATTGTCTACGATTCAAAAAACTATCGTGGTGACCTCCATGGTGTCTAACAGATAGTCCTCACAACTATCTCTTAATGTAACCTTAGTTTTGATAGCGTGTCGATGGTCAATCATTTTCCAGTCTTGAGTAGAACTTCGTCGACTATCATAATTAATTCATTTCTTTTGTTTCTCGTTAATATCCGATCAAGAAGCGGATCGTTTTTTTTTTCAACGTAAACAAAACACAAGACTGATTTCCTGTTAGTGGTTTCTCCGATTCTTGATGAATTCGCCTCGCAATCACTTGTAGTTCTTTTGCTAATCCACGTCTGTGTTTCGAAGCCTTTGTTCTACTTACTCCTATCCTTTCCGTCGATTTCCAGTGTTGTTGAGTGAATCTATCTCCATTAATGTTTTCAAATGACCGCCAATGAAAATGGCTCATTGCCAGATTCGGAGCGCCCAATCTCGATCAGAAAAAAACTGAACACAATGTTCTACCTTATGTGATTGCTATCCACAGCCAAACACAACGACGATATTGCGAATATCTTCACGACTTGGGTTAAAACCACAAAAAAATTCTGATTTATTTCACGTCCATTTTATTGGGTCAGATTTAGCGAAAGGATTAACAACAACAGGTATTGGAAATTCGACACATTTTACATAGCAATGATCCAAAAACACGCAAACACTACGCAAGCAACACAACACTCAATCCTAACCCAAAAAAAAATTCACAGTTCTGACAGTGAGAACTAAGAATATTTTTCCACCAGCAAACAGGTTAGGACTTCATTAAACTCCGAAGAGAATTGCATTTTGAAAATACAGAGACAGGAATACTCCGCTCAAATATAATCATATTCAGTAAGAAAAATCTAGCATATGACCGTGCTTCACCTACATATCCGAGAATATTGGGGTAAAACGAAACTCCTTAATAAGTGGAGAATGTTTTAGAAGATGGACAACCTTCAGTACCTATCTTCAGTTGATTCAAGGCCACACTAGGAATGCTTCCAATTACGTTCTAGAGCTATCCAGTGAGCTCAGTTTCTTGGAAAGTGACGGAAAAGCAACACGCCTCTTCTATAAAATTCTTGCGTTAATGTTCCACTTGAATGATATCAACTCATCCATTCTTTTAGTAGCTTGTTGGACAATGAAACGTAATTTGTCGTGATCTTTCAGTGTAAATGTAAGGTATGCTTGTTGTACGTAATCTCAAACGAACTCCAACGTTTCGTACCTTCCAGACACTTGTTCACGGGGTTTTTGCTCATGACCACACGCAAGATACAATCTTAGTACTTATAATCACAGTTCTCGTATACATGAATATATCTAAGTCCTTATGCATGAAATGTATGTTAGAACAGAACAGCATGAAAAAAACTTGCCCGTTCAACCATATTTTACCTCAGGAAAAGAAACGTTGGAGTCTCAGAGTTGTTCCTAGCTCATCTCTGAACCCTCTAGGCGCTACGTAACGATTCGTCGCGTAGCCTCATAGGCGACGAACATAAGATGGCCTATATAAGGTATGTAACGGCTAGCATAATTTTTGTGAATATTGCGAAAATCAATTCATCTACACTAGTGTTGAAAAGGTGAAGTAATCTAGCTCAGTTGAGGAGATTTTTATACTGCTTTCAAGACCACTAAAACGAAAGACGCTAGATCTTTTTTTCTATAGCGATTTCTTGCCCGTAAATAATTCAGACGCCACCAAACTAGAGAAATTTTTCTCAAAGACGTACAAAGGTTGGCGCATAAAAAACAAAACAAATAGGTATGGACGATAGTTCAAATCTGTTTGCTAAGAAAGCCACCACGTTCATCACCGTTACTCGTGCGCAGAAGAACATAGTCTTTCATTGATCATGGCTCCTTGAAGTACAACCGTATTGTTTCAATAGTAATATGCAATACAGTCTCATTCATTCCTACCAAATTTTCAAAGAAGGTGAATCCTAAGATGAAGGTGAACGTAGGAAATCGGTAAGAGACATTGACACAAATGCGATGCGTGCGTGTGTGTGTGAGAGAGAGCTGGAAGAGAGGAATACGAAATTGATAAGTTGATTGAGTAATAAAGAAGCAGAAAAAAATACACATCTATGGAGAAAAAATGAAACTCATAGTGCTGGCAGTAGAGCCACAAATATCTTTGAAACTTGTTTACACTATTTATTACAACAGCAATAATTACTGCTATACGCCGGTGGTTTCGCACTTCGCTCGATCCTTTCATCTAGCCATTCTTACGAGTTGCCGTTTGTATTCCGATGTATAGTAGCACTCACAACTGTGATCGAATATTCGATGTTATGCACTAAAATTCTGCAACAAAGCCCTTAGGATTATTTCTATACCTGTTTATTTCCGTAAAAACGCCCTCTATGGTTCAACAAACGATTTCCTAAATGAAGAACAAATAATTAACAACAGCTAGATTTTCGTCTTGGCAAAGAAAAAATAGAGAAAAGAAAGATGTATAGCTTGCTAATAGAAAAGAAAAAACTTTTAACAAATGTAAAACTCTCCTTACATAAGTAGTGACACTAGCAAAACACAATTTTGAAAACTGGTCAGTTGAAATTTCTTTGACAAATTTCACCACTATACTACGTCCCATGCTTAAAACGACACCTTATATCATTTGAATGTGCTTAACACAATCGAAGGATAAGAAAAGGATAAAGCTCTCGGCATTGATCAATCCCTGAGACATGGGTCAAGCATTCCACTTCGTTAAGCATCATTTGGAGCTGATTGAATGCATATCTCGCCTTTACAATGATTCGCGGTGGCCTACCGATGTACCGAGCCAGTGCTGCTATCCTCCCACACAAGTCTGGTACTAATTTGCCGACCCTGGAGAGATGGAAGACTTGGTGGGCCATGGGCGCAGGCATCGGTTCCACGTGTGTGTTGCAGGGCGCACTCCAGCACTGCGCCACACCACACACGAGCCCTACATAATACAATAGCTATGCAGTATGCGTTATTCAGGAATCGCATAATACAATATCTATGTAATATCTGAGTTATTCAGGAATATAAAGTGAAAACTACGGAAATGGGCAAAGTTCCATTTGATAATGAAAAGAGGCGTTAACTGGATGTCGTTATCTTAAGAAAACATCTTCTTGTTTACAGGTGGAGCTGATCACTATCACTTCTTGTCATGATGCTACCGAACACTAATCACACAAAAATAACTCCATTTCCTGGAAGAAGTACCATACAGCAATCCTTGGAACCATTTAATGCTTACAATCTGAAACAAAACTGAGTACAATAAATTATCTCCGTAAATGATCTTATCTTAAGATGTTTTTAGCCATTTCAGCAAACTATGGCAAACAAGCACTTTTCGTAATCAAATCGAGGTTATATCTTGTATTTTTACAATATGGTACTCTTTCTATCGTACTTAACTACTGATATGCTCATAAACATGGTCCCAAAGGCTAGCCTAGTAGTCTTATACAAGACCCAGATTTACATCAAACTCCTAGCAATTTCTTTCTAAAACGCATTACCGGACAATTCTGACTGAGGACTAGTCGATTCTGCTTCACTATCACCGAACAATGTACAGAATTAGTCTGAGAATTTAGCTTCTTTAATTATACAAACGACTCCTACTTCATTTAGTTGCTTCCATATATAGCGGAACACAAACCAATTCCTTCTGAAAACTAGTGTTTATGTGGTCGCACCTCACCTGAACTTCATCGGATGATATGGCAGCTATTGTTATTGCTGGTGGCATTTCTTTATTATGCTATAATCTGAAATGATCGTTTGAGATTGACCATAAATCGCATGAGCTCTCGGTTTAGTCCTAGCCGAATGATAGTTTGGAAACAATGTCACGATGCTGACGAACGGAATGGACGGAATGCAAATAGTTGCACGACGTATTGTGGACGTATTCAAAGCCTCGCGACAGATCAAAACCACCGCCATTAGAGCAGGTCCGCTCAGCCGTGCTCCGGCGACGGTGAGCGAGGAGGGACGACAACGAGCACCGACAGTTGTGCTGTACTGACTGACCACAAACGAAAAGTACAATGATATGAGTTAGGGCCACCGTTGGATAAACCTTATGCGCGTCTTGAGGCACATATGAATTAAGGTTTATTGACAAACCAATCTAAAGAAATCTTTTTCTTTTGTAAAAAAAGGCACCTAAATTTGCATGTTACAATTTTTTTCAAAATAAAAAAGTAAGAATCCAGCAAAATTGAAATTAGTTCTAGAAAATCATTAGCGAGAATGCAAGCAACAAAACAAATCTACAAGGAATTCTAATAAGTAGACAAGATTCTCGCAGTAGACAAAAGTCTACAAGTACAGTGTATCAAGTTAAATATGCTGTTTCATATCGTCCAAGTTCGCTAAGTTCAGACGATGTAAAACAGCACATTTATCCATGAAAATCTATAGAACCACATTCCATCACAACAGTTAGTAATATACGATATCACATTCAAGAACACGAGGCTTATTCATTAAACCACAGATAAAAGGCAAGAGTGAGATTTAAGGCAGAACAAAATACGTGCATTGATTGAATAAATAACAGAGTACCTAGTGAGGGGAATGCCCTGCGTTCAGGTAATGAAGTGAGTTTTAGGACTCGAACACCGGAACTTTTAACGACCATGTGTAAGTAGAATGTAAAATACTCTAAGTTCAATTATGCTGAGATATTTGCAAAACACCGGACGGCAGGTGTATGCGGTGTGGAACGAAAGGGTTTAAACGAAGGACCCGCATGGTGTGGTGGTGAACGCATTACTCCCCAGAAAGGACAATAGCGCGTTCGTTCACCACCGCATACACCTGCGGTCCGGAGTTTTGCAAATATCTCAGCATTATTGTGAGCTGAAAATACTCTAAGTTTCGTAGAAATTCAAACAGCGCTGAACAGCTTTTAACCATAACCGATAGGAGTCAAAAAGACTTGATGAGTTTTCCGTAGAAGGGGTAAAACAATGTTCGACCTCGACCATGGATTCCAAACTCTCCCTAGACCACATTCCTGAAACCGAGGTTTCTAACTTATACGATGCTGCATTTCTTCTTCGTCGTAAAGGTAGCAGCACAATTTTTGCAAAAGCTGTAATGTTACTGTGGATTTAAATACACTAAAGTGCAATAACAGAACACTAAAGCTGTGATGCAGAATTTATTCACTTTTTGTCAGTAAGTAAGCCTCAATAGTAAAAAAAAAATACAAGGAACCTACGAAAAGATCGATCGAAAAAGGGATTGGTTCTAAATAGAATTTAAAATTTTTGACTGAACTACAAATTTCAGGGAAATTAACGACGCTGACAGCTTCATGAGTTCATCTTTAAACATTGCACACGCACCTTGAGCATATCCGGCAAGAAGAGCAACGCCACGACAAGCCACATAACTAACGTCTTTCATCCTTTCAATTGCTACACCAGTTAATGTAGCAATAGTTTGGCATATAAAGTCGTTTGCCGCTACGCCACCACATATTCTAAATAAAAACCTTCTCTTCAAAGAAAACAAGAAATGCAAGGCTACCATAAAATTTCTACCTTATCCTAGGTTTGTCGATAATACCGACTTCATCGTGCATTGTCTCCAAAATTTGATAGACACGAAATGCGATTGACTCCAAAATCGCCCTAACCCTTAAATGACTATTGACTATTTACCGGCAGAAAAAAAACTATAAGGGTTGAACCCATCGGATGTTCAAGCTTCAGAAACACTTCGGCCCACATGTGAGCTTTCGTTGTATCCGGTCGAATACCTAGAAATCCACAGCAGGCTGTGTCGTTATTGATAGGCGTTTGAAGACCTTGAATGTTAAACTGTTCTCATTTTTAACACAGGGCAAGAAATGAAATGAGTAAGTCAAAGATATGACTGCTTTAGGACATATAAATCCTGCCTCCAAATGCAGGTATGAAGAGGACTCCATTTGAATCCGGAACCGTCCGTGCTAGGTCAGAAATTTCGGCAACATTTGAGAAGAGTCCTGCAAAAAAGACAAGAAAATCAATAGTCTTTGATTTAAACAACCTTTAGTTTTACAAATGAGAAGTGATTCTAGGTATCGGCGTACGTGGTGTTCCTCCTAGTTAACATCAGTGAGCTATTTGAAATGTTCCTAACGAAAAGCTGTTTAATAAAAGTTTTTAAAAAGCGCTTTGAAGGATTCTCTCACGTTAAGCAACCACAGCTATAAGTTGCTTCACTGACTCAACACGGTTGCTTCGTGCTCCTAAGTGTCAAACTGCAACACACAACGGCAGATGAGTAATTCACCACTCAGAATACTCATCTAAGTGAAGAAGGCACTGACTGCTCCATCACACGATCCAGCCAATAAGAAACGAATACCAGAAATCGCCACCGTTCTCCAAGAAACGTAATTGCAAAGTGGAAGACATCTGCTCGAGCAGTAGGGGCTGGCAAGTGAACAAAGTAGGAACAATGCAGTACAGCTCCTTTTGGATTTCAATGGATAACCCTTTCCAAATAAACAAAATATCAGTAAATTGGTACACGCATAATTGGTTGCAAAAAAATGTTAAAAGAGGAACAAACGCATATATATATATATAT
>UYYA01004660.1:54897-78732 GCA_900624975.1 Angiostrongylus costaricensis
ATATATATATATATATATATATTCTGAGATGTAGGTGTGCATGGGATAAGCTCCTTGTCTTCGGTTCGTTGGATTTGCTTATACTTCGCCACACATATGTAACACATTAATTGTATGCGGCAATGCGCTTTTATGGTTCCCCACTTCGTACAACACGTTGATTTGGTCTCATGCTTGCAACTAAGTGACTTACAGCTATATGAAATGTATTCAAGGTTACCTCCAAGAAATAAGCTTCAAGACTATCATGCTTACACACAAACCCTCACTTTGAAAGCAAACACCTCAATGTGTAATGCAATCGCAAAGAACGGCAAATGGTCTCGAAAAACCACGAAAACTGTGATCTCTTTGTTTAGCCTGAGTGAATAGAATCAAGTGATAAACCAAACACAGAAAAACAAAAACCCATTGCAAAAACCTTTAGAGCGCTACATGGAAAAGCAGATCTTTATGGGTGTTCATGGGAGACATTCACACAAAAACCGCGCTAGCAATGTCATTTCCACCTAGTCATAGTGATGGTCGGAGCAACAATAGTAAGAAAAATAACTAATAGGAAAACGTGTTATAACAAATGAACCGCAACTGAAAAACGAAGGCTAAAGAGCTTTCCCTATAAGAACACTATCTCAAGACGTTAATTTTCTATCTTCTGCCTAATACTATTTTTCACGGCAGAGTACTGTATGTGATACAACCACAACGATGCTGAGATATATGCAAAACTCCGGACCACATGTGTGTGCGGTGGGGAACGAACGCGTTATTACCCTTTGCAGGGGCTAACGCGCTCACCACCACACCATGGAGGTCCTATATCAAGAAATAAGTAGCCGCAAATAACATAAGGATGTTGAGATATAGGCCAAACATGAAACGTCAGTTACATTTCGACCTCACGAACATCTCATACCTGGGTTCGAAGCCTAGTTGAAGTCCCCAGTTTTGCTCATTTCTTAGCATTCTTGTGGTTGAATCCCACATAGTACTCTGCCATGGAAAAGAATAGGCAGGAAATACACGTTAAGACATTGTGATACCGCAACTACATTTTTGCGCATCACACTGACTGGTCGGTAGGAGTACTTCATAGATCGCTGTTAAGAATAGTTTAAAACAAAACAACCGAAAGTGATTTTTGGAGAACTGTCGATAAATTCTCGATCACTGGAGTATTTGTGAAGTTCAGAAGCTCATAGGCTTATAGAACAGGCTCTTTCACTTCAATTGTATAGCTAGATTTACAAAACTCTTTTTCAATTTTCAATATGCTTGGGGTAGAGAGCGATAAAGAGCGGCGCCGAGTGTGTTCGGCTCATTCGAGATGCTCAACTCAGGAAGATCTGGTTCAATGCGAGATGAAAACGCCACATCGAGAAGAGAAACAACTGTGGACCATCGACAAGGTTCGTTGGCTCTGATCAAGACGAAGACGTCGAAATGTTAGCGGAATAAACATCTCTAACAATCTCGTGTAAGCTCAACAATACAAACACTTGTCTAAATCGCTTTTGTGCTCGGGAATTACGAGTTGCAACAGAAAAAAGTGAAATAAATGTTTCGTGGAATCCAGATAACCAGAATTCAATGTTGGAAGAATAAGAGAATTTGCAGGTTATGAGCACAAATTTTCATATTTTAACGGCTTCTATTTCAATGAGTTAAGCTCAAAATGGCTCAAGATAAGTTAAATCAAACCTTAAAGCAACGATTATTTTCGCACCAAACGCCTAGTGCATCCTTAGCGTTTTGCATTAAATGCTACTTCCACTAATAACGCTGAACTAAAAAGCCTTTAAGAATATCCATAAATAAACTTTACCGATACTTTCAGCCCATTTAAGCACTACTGCTGTAGCATGATTATTTCCTTCAGCAACGAATACGGGTTCGTTTTCAACACGCCATGCTACCAAAGGGTACAATCCTTAAATTACAAAAGAGTACTCAATTTCTATAAAAGGAAGACTGCCACTGATCAAACCTTAAAATAACTACTGAAAACTAAGAAGCAAAATAGGCATCACATACCAGTCATCGACGCGTGAATGGTGCTACCAGTATTCATATCGACAAACGTTCCCGTTCCAAGAGATATCTGAAACAATGAATGAATTTGCGTTCTACACATTCCTCACCGAAAATGTTATATCTATATTACTGATCATTTTTTTCAACTCGGTACCACAGCTAAGCCTATCCATGTGGAAACACTTCAATAAAGAGTAGTACACAGGAATGTCTAAATAGCGTATAACAAGCAAGTTGAGTTCTTATATGACAACAATTGATCGTTTTTTCCCTCAGCATATGGTTAGCAACAGAACACAAGTTCAACATAAATACAATTTACTATGGATGCAAAATAGGATAGCATAACTCATTTTGAGCATCTTTTGGGTTTCTACTAAATTTTTACCAAAACGATAAAGAAGGCCACCATTTAAAACTCATTACGTGAATATTTTGTTTTTTAATACTCGTTGTCTATATTCAACGTCCTAGTAATCTAAAAAAGAGTCCAGCATACAGCACTAAACAATCAGCATGGAATAAATGCACCATGGACTCAACTCCACTAAGCAACCTAGAAGTGCGTGAATGTATATCTGGACTACACAATGAATTTCAAGTGTCCAATTATACGCATATATGTATGGAAATACATATGTATATACATATATACATCAAATCTGTGTAATTATTCTATCATCATGCAGCACTGGTACCACCTTTCCGAATCTGAATGGATGGGTGGCTTAGTTAATCCATGGCGCAAGATTAAATCAGCGATCAATTCAGTGTGTATTGGGCTCCATACACTCTCGTGAATTAGATAAGAAAAACGTGCGATATCATTGTAGTTGGTGTGATCCAAAATAATACAAAGGACATAAAGGAACAAATCAACTATTTGCAAACTTGAAGATGAATTCGTTCAACAATAATTTATAGATAAATATTTCAAACCTTGACATCTCCTCTCCTCCAACCTCCACTTCCATATAATGCTGACTGTTGATCAGCCAACTAAACATCTCTAATTTTATAAGAATTCGTGTGAAACTGAATTAAAAACCAAGCTTAGCCCTTAAAGACGGATACCAAGATTCTTGTGGCTGCTGCATCTAGTCAAAAGCTAATTTTTCTCCACACGCGCAGAGAATTTAAACCAACTCATAACAGCCGATCTTAATCCAAGGAGATATGTACACCCTCATTTTCGCTGCAAAAAGCAATCAGTCGCCGAAGAACTCTAAGCGACCCAGGAACATCCTAGCACCCTCCTCATCTGTGAAGCTCTTACCATTCCTGAACCCGCTTAATCAGCAATTTTAGGTATTATAAAGCACAGAATGGCTTTTTATAGCGAGATACTTGCTACAACGATTCGTCCTGAGTAGGCTATTAATTGAATATGGCAAAAACCCCTTTGACAGGGAATAGAATGAGTTGATATGAGCTAACGCTGCTCGATTGATCGTTACATATGACAGCAAACCGACTCACATCAGACTTTGGCTTTACGAAAACCAATCATATAACGAGTACATTAGTTCCGAGTTGTCACCTTCATAATATTCGATTATGGTTCACTATAGTTCTTTAGTTCTATTAATATTACAAGTTTCAGTTGCAGCTTCAGTCGATGTATGGATCATGGAAAGAACTTCCTAGACTGCCTATGATCAAAGTAGACCACTACAATGAATAACAATTGGATAAAAAAGAAACATATGCTGGATACGATGGGGACTCCATTATTTGTGGAGACGGGTCACCAAACTATCCAAGCAACTAACGTGGAGAACAAAACCGTTTCCGCATGTAAATAAAGACATAACAATAAATGTCTACAAAACAGAACATATAAGGAAACCACCACGGCATAAATCGGTATATTCCGAGAGAACAATCGCTGTGCCACATGACCTAGTGGTCTCGCATGGTTGGCCGAGTCAACCACTTGAGGTAGAATCATTGTCGGAAAACCCATAATTCGCAGTATTACCATGTTGTAGTCATTCTGAAAAATTCTACTCAGCTATGTAAGGACATCGATTTGCCTAGACCTAAAATTTAAATTTTTATGACGAATATCGAAATTATTCCTCCCAACGGTTTACCGCCTCATCGTGGCTGGGAGTTGTTCCTGGGTGTCGGACTGCGATGTACAGCGGAGAGATTCATCCCCCCGGCAGGGTCTCCCAAGCTGAGGAGGCCAAACTTTCCATCAGGAAGTCTAGGTAAGAGTAAACCAACATCAGGATCCACCACCGTCCTGGTATCAAAGTCGCATGGTGGCAAATCTCCCTCTGAACCACAAGGTCTGCGACTACCCGTGGTGGTGAAGACCTGGGGCAGACTTTGGCCATGCTGACCTCGGGACTCCAAGGGAGCATAATGGCTAAACTGGTAAAACTCCGACGACAAAATGGAAATTATGGTGGGGCCCGCACAACCAGTGAGGACAGGCCATTCAAGTATTAAGTCAAGTAAGTATATGGAAATTATTACAATTATTTGCACCCCTCAAAGTTCTGTGGAACAAAATCTCACAAATTGGCGAGCTTCCTACGCTACTTTAACAAAAAAAAAAACTTGATAAAAAAGCGAAGACAAAGAGATAAAAACTAACTATGAATGGGTCAAACATTCCAGTCGACGAGCAGTTAGATGCCTCAGCAATGTGCACATTACCATCGGTCAACCTCCACAGAAGCCATGTTTCAAGACAGCCGAAATCTAATTTGTCAAGCTCGAGTAAATTCTTCAGAGTCATCGACTGAAAAACGTGAACAACTAACAACATAGAAACATTAACTGAGCTAATACCGGATAAAACAAAACCCCGTACTTCTAAGACTGAGCCAATTTTGCATGGTTCTATACATATTATTGCTTACGTTCGTCGTTACGCCTAGTTAATTCTTAGCATTAAACTCATAAACGACTTATTGACTCAACGATCACAGAAGAAATCATGTGCCATGTGCGTTCGACTACCTAAAAAAAGGCAGAGAGATGTTCTAGTTTAAAACTGTACCGCATTAAACCACGACCTTGATCTTGAACTTTTTATAACTCCCACACCTTTCGTCGTTCCCAACTCCGTGTATGCGAACTTTCTCTAAAATTACGAAACTGATATGATTATGATTGGTTTTGGTACTGCAGAGTAATACACAGCTTTTCGAGTGCTCAATATTCAAAGATAGAAAGGATTCGTGAATAAACGGCCGGTTTTCGTAGAATGCACCGCAGCACTACTTGTTAAGTGCAATCCGAATTCACCTTTCATGCTCAATCCTCTGCGAAAAATCAATCGTCCAGCTGAACTTATACTGTGAGATGTACACGCTGTATTTCTACAAGCTTGTTCAGTTATGCATGCGAACTACTTAAAGCACCGTGAAACCAATGAATACAACATTCTCCCTAGCTGCATAGGAATCTTTGAAATCGAACGTTCTGAAATATATCTGCCACATAAAATTATGAGTAAACCTTCAACGAACAAACATGAAAAATATGGCACATAAAAGGTTGTTGGACTACTTCGAAATTAACAACTGATTATCTATTATACAAGTTTTTGCAATAGCTATTTTTCTGAACAGTATATTACTATACATCACTGCAAAGTCTATTTTATGTATTTCGTATCTGTTTAGTAAAATTATGGCATAAAATTTTCAATAGCAATTTCGACAAACCTTCCTTTATGGATCCAAACTAGGACGTAGTGCAGCGGCCCAAAACATTGATGAAGTAAATAACCAAGGAATTGTTAACAAACGGACACTGCAACGCTAATTTAGAGACTTTCATCGTTGCAAATTCGACCTTGAAGACGAGGAAGGTCATGGACGTCGTTCTCCTTCTGATGATGACGAGTTGAAGTTTGGTGGAAGCAAAGGGATGAACAACTATTCGAGATCTTGAAAAACTACCCGAAGTAAGGATCTCAACTCTTTCGTAGGACCTGAACAATAATGGAAAACCGAGTAAGGTCGACAAATGGATGCTGCACGAATTGAACGACAATCAAAGACATCGGTTTTGAGGGATCGTCGGCATTTCTTTCTCGCAACCAGAACGCCTCGTTTCTCAGGCGTTGTTTGACGTCCACCTAGAATTACATCGTCTACAACAACCGGCCGTGGTCGGCACAGTAGCTGGACAGCAATGAACCTCCGTAGTACTTTCAAAGCCGAAATTATACTCAAGAAAAGGTCATGATGACCGTTTGGTGGTCTACAGCTGGCTTAGTCCGCCATGGCTTCCTGGATCCGGGTGACCGACTACCAATTCTTGAAGCATCTCAATAACTTGTTATTATGCGAAAAATGGTTCAGAAACCAAACCGCGCTCGAGACTGGCTTCAAGGACATCGTCACCTCCAAAACGCTGGAGTATTAAGAAACTGATATAAATAAACTGGCCCGTCGTTGGGAATAATGCGTAGATTTTAATGGTTATTCCGATTAATAAAGCTGAGATATGCAACTCTGACAACACAGGTTGAAATCGGACATTAATTTCCGGACAGCCTAATGAAACAACAATAGAAGCCTAAGACATACAATATTCGAAATACTCAAACTAACAAACAAAAAGAAAGAGAAAATTTCGAATCGGTTTCTCATGTACTTTTGTAAGATCATAGTACGTTCAACACCTTAACGATCTGAGATAAACAATATCACAAAAACGCTCCGCTAACCTGTTGAATGGTCACCATAACACGATGCGAGACCATCGAACTGAGAAATTTCAGCATCCGAGCAGCCTTGAATCGTGGATTACGTGTCAAGAAGTATAACACAGCACCGATAACATTTAATGCCTAAATAAGTTTTCAGATTGATGTTCTAACGGCCTTTAACGACGAAAGTATATGAAATTTTAGTAGGGTGCATAATGCGAGATACTACCACAACGACGCTGACAAATTTGCAAAACTCCGACCCAAGGCCAAATTTTCCTCTCACTCGCCTACTCCAAGTGTTAAAGCGCACTCTTACCAGGATTAGCAATTACCGGGGAAACTCTTTGTGGTGCACGATAGCATTCTAATCCACTCAAACATTCACTAAATTCGGAGGCAGCTGTGGAAGATAAAGGTAAGCGAGATTCGATAAGGCAGACAACAGAAGAGTGAAAAACAATTCCACTAATAGTTTATATCTCAGAGAATACCTTTTTAGATGACTAGCAAAACTACATATTTCGTCGTCTGCCGCTGACTGTCTTACAATATGTGAAACAAAAAACTTCGGTTTCAGAGACAGGACTACTTATAAGTTGTTCTTCCTTGGTGTCAGTGACGTCAAAAAATAAATTTCTGCTGATCGTCAATCTCGACACCAAAGAACGGTTGCTGAAACGGTAAACTGGGAGGATAAAATCTCAACTGTTGATGGCAACTATTCTAATTCCGAACTATTCCACGTTTACTCAATAGTGAAATACATTTCCTCCCAACGGTTTAATGCCTCATCGTGGCTGGGAGGTGTTCCTGGGTGTCGGACTGCGATGTACAAGGGGAGACTCGTCTCCCCGGCAGGCCCTCCCAAGCTGAGAAGTAGTACTGCGCTTCCATGAGGAAACTCAGCTAAGGGTAAGCTAATAACAGGACCCACCACCGACTTGGTATCAAAGTCGTATGGTGGTAAATCTCCCTCTGATCCACAAGGGCTGCGAATGCCTGCCGTGGTGACGACCTGGGGCAGACTTTGGCTAGGCTGTCCTCGGGATTCCAGATAACAGCAATAGCTTAACCAGCAAATCGCCGAAAAATGGCGATTACACTGGGGTACGCACAACTAGTGATGACGTTCAAGTGTCAAGTATCAAGAAATATATTTAAACGTCTCGCTAATATGATTGGCGCTTAGTAGAATAAATAGTTAAAGTTTAAAAGGTCTACTTCATCTTACTTCGTTTTACAATACCACTATAATTACAAGGTAAATATGCCTGTACCTTTACACAAAAAGACTTGTTCCACTGAATGCATGTTGCTCTAGCCCGGCCATCGCTCCAGCAGATGATCTTCGTCAAGGTAGTGCTCGTTGCTCTGAATACTAGTAATTCCTTTTCAATTACTGCAAGCAAAAAAGTTGGCTAAGGAGAAGGAAACGATTGAACGTACTTATTCCAACATAGGAAAGAATTCCTTTGCGTGCACAGTGCCAATGATACACTGTCTGATTCCTCACAGTGCTTCACTAAACTACGTCATAAGCAATCCCAAAGCTTTTCGTACATTCACAATACACGAACTGGAGACCAGTTTGTGGTGGTATTCAGTAAAAATCTCTGCATGGCTCACTTACAGACACAGGATATAACCTGAATGAACTGATCGAACAGCACATCAGGGTCGATTTCTACCCGAAGTTCACCATTTCCAGAGATTTCCACTTGAATCTAAACTTCATCACCTGACAAATATATTCAGAGCAAGATATGTAATATATGACAACACTCCAAAGAATATATGTGCATATGAAGGTGCAGAGTCAATTGTAGTTCTAAAAAAAGAACTTTAAAAGCCGATGAGGCCAAAAATTGCTCCAAAATAGACATGTATCACAAGTATCATAGCAATATGCATATCATTAATATAAGAAATGAGTGTGTAGACAGTTTACATCTAATATTTGAAACTCACTGGAAAAAATTTCGAACAGATAATGAGGACATTTTCGAAACGAATGATGGCACTGACAACCGTAGGTCGTTATTCGATAACTAGAATACTCGTGAGCTTGAAACTCTACGAATATGCATGATTTTCTCTAAAGGAACATTTTTATTTCATCTTCTGTCTCAAATATAAAATAAAAGGATACAGTCCTCGCTGTTGATCAATCCCCGAAGGATGCGCCATGCAATCGATTTCATTACGCATGGTTGAGGTGACTGAATCCATATCTGGCATTCACAATGACTCGCAGTGGCCTATCGATGTATCACGCTACTGCTGCTTTCTTCCTAGACAAGTCTGGTATCAACTTGCCGACTCCGAACGGATAGAAGGCATGGTGAGCCTAGGGTGCCGGGAACGATCCCATATGTAATGCAGAGTGCCTCCTAAAACTGCTACACGCACCCTTCTACCTCAAATATATATAATATATAAATATCAAATATAATATATACATATATATATATGCATATACATATACATATATCTGTAGCTATAGCTGAGAGACAGGCGAAACGAAGGACTCGCATAGAGTGGTGGTGAACGCGTCACTCCCCGGAAAGGACAATAGGCGCGTTCGTTCCCCACCATAGACACCTGCGGTCCAGAGTTTTGCAAATATCTCAGCAACATTGTGGATATATATATATATATATCATTTATTTAACATTTCCACCAGAAAATCAAAATTTGGTTGCAGTTAAAGAAGTAAACCTGCATTTTATTAGCAAACATCTGCTGATTCTAATGCCTTCTTATTCAAAATAACAAAGTTCTCCAAAAGTTGGAACATTTCGACCTAAAGTTGGAAATCTCATCCGTGTTTAACAATTCCTGCACTGAAATCAATGTGCATGGTTGCCAATATGTTTTAAAAATATTCCCTTCTGATTCGCAAATAAAACATAGTGATTTAAAAAACAAATTAACAATGGTCTACCGTACATAAATGCCATTTTTCCCCAAACAAAGGATTCTGACAAGATCGCTAAAACTTATTCAGGATAATCAGAGAAGTTGTACTTCTATATTCCATTTTCTTGCATCTCATAATATTGTATTAACATTATTATTAAGGGGCACGTCAAGTGCAGTGGTCGGAGGCGCACTGCAATACGCAAGGGATCAATCCCTCGTCCTAGGTCCATCACGACCTCCATCCTATCAGGGTCAACAGACTGGTACCAAACTTACTTGGGAGGATAACAGCACTGGCTCGATACGTCGCCAGGCAACCACGATTCATTTGAAGGTCATGTATGCATTCAGTCACCTCCAACGATGCTTAATGAAGTCGACTGTTTGACGCATTCCTCAGAGATTGATCAACGCCGAGAGCTATACCTTTTCTATATTATTATTGCATAGTTCTTTTTAAATGAGGAATTTTGCATCATTTCCACTTCAATTTTTCTATTTATTACAAATACCATCGCAACTCTTTTGACGGTTTACCGCTTCACCTCATTCCTGGGTGTAGGGCTGCGATGTACAGGACTCATCCCCGGGAAAGTCTTGCAAGCTGAGGAGTCCAGCATTTTCATGACGAAGTCCGAAGCGCAACTAAGACTAAACTAATACCAAGATCCATCACAGTTTTGGTACCAAACCAGTCGCATGGTGACAAATCTCGCTCTGATCCACAAGGGGTGCGACTGCCTGTGGCGATGATGACTGGGGCAGACTCTGGTCAGGCTGTCGTCGAGACCACGGAATCTCCGGAGAATAGAAATTATGCTGGTGTCCGCACAACCAGTGAAGGCAGACCATCCACGTAACCAAGTATTATTATTATACATCTGTTATTTTATTACAATATCATTACATTGTATCACTATTTATTCCTTTTAACAACCTCATGTTGACCTGTCAATGAAAAGATAAATGTTTACATTTCCATATTATACCAAATTTCAAAGCAGCGAAGGATAATTGTGCAATTGCACTACAGCCACCATCCGGTCACGAGAGATAAAAGCATAAACCCAACAAACCTTATCTGAAGCGACGTCGACCAACCGGCACTTGTCATCGTACAGACAGGCACGGATCGTCGTCGTGCCGACGTCTACGGCGATGATGTACTGCATTGCTAGTAATATTAGTTAGTAAGAGAGCATGTTTTCGGAAGTAGACTGCAATAATGAGAACGATTAAGCACATAGGAGAACGAAATTGACAAACCTACGATGAAAACGCATACAGAAATTCCGGGGACAACCAAAAACATGCTCGGAAATCGAGAAGATGAAAGAAAAAAGGCTCTTTTGCCCTCTTCAAACTACATCAGTTGACAGAAATGGGCTTGAACTTCGACTTCATTTGAAACTTTCTTTAATAAACTCGAATACTCCGAGTGATGTCATCAAAAATTGTGTACTACATAGGCGGCCCCCTTTTTCGCTAAGCAGACGAGGTAGCTGTACGATGGTCTTCCTAGATCATAGCGAAGACCTGTGTTGCGTCAAACGGAGGCTTTCCGCACTTAGACTAGGTTACTTCCTCTCTTCAATAAACGAATTATTCTCTAATCTTTAATCTTTGTCATTTTGTCCCAAACATGCATGTCAATTCAATGGCTTTCATTCCGGAGATAGGCGAACTGATAAGAACAGCTACCGTTACGTTCAAATAGACTAACTTGATAGATATGGCTCAATGATACAATTCAAAAAAGAATCGAATCGCTCTGAACGAACAACGCTGCCAACCTTTCTGGCAACGAAAAAACCAGTGAATTTCAGAACCAATGCTGAGAACTCGATTTGAGCTACTTGTTTTCGATGATAGGATTGGTGCAACACACAGTCATAAATGTTTAGAAACAAGTAAGAGTTACTAAATGTAAATACGAGAAATTACCAACCAGAAACATAACAAGGCTGTGGAGGAATGCTGTGTTTACAAAAAACAGATAGACGTCCACACTAGGAAAGCGACCGACTGTTCACAACAACACACTGCCTTCATCGCCATCTATATGTAATTCTCATACATAAGACATCTAAGGCAAATGCAGAACGGTTCATACGTTTGGTAAGTTTGCCAGCGTCAATGCTTAAGTCCTTGTCTTCACTTAGCACCAATTAAGCATAAAAAAATATACTTTAGAAGCTGTAGAACTTATCAGATCTATCACTGACTGAAGTACTAACAACAAGATGTGCATTGTTTCCGATGCATGAAACGTCGAGCCACGTGGAGTTGCTACCTAAGAAATGATTTAGCAGAGCGACTGTTCCTATAGATTCCTTCACTGTTACTAAACGTACCGACGATGATCAATATCATTACAACGAACCGATAAGACAGCCAACAGCGTAACTCGTAGGATTTCTCACCTCAGTTATCAACTAACATGCTTACCACTTGATATTTTATTCTCAAAAACATCTGCGGCATGATTTTATCACTTATTCCTAGATCAATGAACACTGAAGGGAATGACAGGGCTAAGATTCACTAGGACACCAACAAGAACAACACTGTGTAAAATGAAATCTCTTCATTACTGAACGGACGCAAACTGACCAGTGCTCAAACGGAAGTATTGAAAAGTGACAAGAAATGAGTCACCCCACGTGGAAAACAAGTGTTGGGTTTGGTTTCTTATTTTGAAATGTAAGTTCTAGAGAACGGAAACTTGTAGATTCGCTCAGAGATGATGACTACGGTTTACGAAAGCGAAATCCTAGGCACAGCCTTATCAGAGAGATAGGTCACATCACTGCCCCTTGACCCACCAATCAAATATTGCACATAATATCGAACGAACACGATGACACTGAACTCAAGGGAGGACACAATCCATAAGACATTCCATTCTTAAAGTAATAATGATACTAAATGAAGAAAGCAATATACCCATTCTCAGCAGTAGATAACTGTGGCCTCGACACCGAACGACAGAACGGAAGGATACCACGTGAACAATGAAATCAGAGTGCATTATCAGCTATGATAACATGAATTTGTCACTGGGCGCAAAAAATAGCACACAGAGATGATAGGTTTAACATAGTTACAATCAACTTCTAGCATGAATAAATCAAAAAGGAAATAACAGGCACGCCGTGAAACATGTAATGCTTGTAGCAGAACACAAGAAACAGCTACCAATCCCGATACTCGCAACAAAAATACCATTAACTTAACAACAAAAAACAAAAGGAACTAAAGCCTGATTATACCACCATCGAGACACGTGACGCTATATTAATGCCTTCGGCAGTAACAACACGTCTGGCACTAAGCAATAGGATAATCATATGAGGAAGATCGAATGGTAAAAACTTCTTAAGATATCGTAAGACAGAACCAGTTCTAAAAGTGGAACTTGAAGCTGAACGGCCCGCCACCTTCTCGGAACATGAAGCCACCGGGAAACCTGGAAACACAGACAAAAAAAGTGTAAATCCGGCCAATAAGTGGCTTCCATTTTAAAAAACTGCAATTTTAACATGTAATAAAAGGCGATTTTCGGTTGCCATTCTTAAGGTGAGGAAGGGCTAGAAAGAGAAACAGTGCTACGAACCCTTGGTGAAAATGCGACCCGCCTCCTTGGTGCGCTTCAGGATCGAGAGGATCGATCCCTTGATCGAATTGTGCGCGTTTCTCTGCAAAGTGAAATCAGAAACAACACAGTCAAAACCAAGAATGTTGGAAAACGACCCCTTTACCGTCATCAGAAAGGACTTCCTTAGCAGCAGCAATGTCGATGAACTTCTGCTCGGCTTTCTTCTTCTCTTTCTCGTCGCTGAAATTATCCGGATGCCATTTCTGAGCCAGTTTCCTGTATGCCTTCGTAATGTCGCGTTTGCTTGCGTTCCTGAAACATTAAAATTAGCATGCAGATAAGCATTTTCTTCACATGAAACTTTCACTTTGTCGAACTGCCCAAATATATAAATGCATGAGAGAAAATCAATATTAAAATGGCACTAACAGTGTTCACATAAACTGAAATAAGTATTTTTAACTTATTCTTTACTGGCCACTCTTTTTAACGGCAAGGTATATTACGAAATATAACTTCAATGATGCTGAGATATCTTCAAAACTCCAGATCGCAGGTGTCTGCGGCGGGGAACGAACGCGCTATTGTCCTCTCCGGGTAGCAACGACTTCACCGCCACACCATGCAGGTCCTTCGTTTCGCCTGACTCTCAGCTAGTTCTATCGATCTTTGAAATAAGTATATTTTCCAAAAAAGTTGGATGCAGAACACTCACCTTCTCAAGCCAAGAATTTTGTAGTAGTCTCGTTTACCCGCCTGCTTCTTCATTTTCTGCGCTTTTTCCAAACCTTCCCGAGCTCTCCTATTGTCTTCTTGTAGCTGATGAGCAGTTTGGAAGTCCTCAATGGCTGAAATAAGCGCTCAGGACAACTTTACTTGTGTACTCGCGCTTTTCAAATGAAGCTCAAACATTCTAAGCTATATTCGAGTACCTCTAGTTGATGCTTGTATTAAAAACACATTGTCATAAATATCTGTTATATTCTCGCTCGAACCTCCCAACGGTTTACCGCCTCATCGTGGCTGTAAAGTGTTCTTGGATGTTGTGCTACAATGTACATCGGAGGGATTCATCCCCTAGCAGGGTCTCCAAAACTCAAAAGAGAACTCAAACTCAAAAGTCCAGCCTTTCCATCAGAAAACCTAGCTAAGAGTAAACTACTAGCAGGATACGTCACTGTCCTGGTACGAAACTCGTCACATGGTGGCAAATCTCCTTCTAGTCCATACAGGTGGCGGCTCCCCGTGGTGTTGACTACCTGGGACAGAGTTTGGCCTGGTTGAACTAAGGACCTGGCGTCCTCACAACCAGTGAGGACGAGCCATCAAAGTTTTAGCCGAAAATGTGAACAACGACCAAGGAAAATCGGTTGTCATACCTTCATCGTATTGTTCGTCTAGCAAGTATGCATCCGCTCGATCACAAAGAACATCAACGTCACTTGGATCGCTATTCTTCAACACTTCGCTGCACTGCTCAATAGCTTCGGCAAGATGACCCAGCTATAAGATAGAATGCTTTACAACAAATACATATCAATAAGCAGAACTCGTTCGTATAGCCTTAACCTCCGTGTTACATTTGCACATATGTCGGAACGCACTCATCTGGATTTCTGTTAAGCTCTCATATTTCAGAATTTGTTGACCCTTCTCAATACAATCCAACCAATTTCCATTTCCTTTCGCGTCAATTAAAGATTCTGCAACCAGACCATAGAAACTTTATGGCAGTAGTAATTCCGACAACCGACTTTCTATTCATTCATTCGACTCTGCACTGAATCAACAGTCTGTTCTCTTGATGAAAAGACACAAGGTTGTTGCTACACCATTTATACTTAATAGCTGGTGTTTCGACATATTTCACCTCCATCGGAGCCAGGAAAGGCCAAATAGTTCCATAATTTCAACAAAAAACTCTGCGCCTTAATGAAGAACTCACAAAAAAAGCATCTTGAGTAGAAGACTCATAAAATACCCCGAGTATGTGAACAAACTGATACCTAATTCGATTGAAATTCATGTGTTGGGTTTTTCTATCGAGGCTATGGGAATGTTTGGCAGACTAGCCTGCAATGAACATGAGTTTTCGAGGTTCTAAAGCAGGTAAAATTTTCCGAAGCGTCAGCTACTGTGAATAAATAGTGTAATAACTTCGTGGCAGTATCTGTTGAAAAACTGGCAACAAACCTCTCATTTTTGCAAGCTTCTTGACCTTCTTATAAAACGAGAAACACTCCTTATGGTCTGGGTTTAATTTCAGACATTCACGAATCTGACTGAAAAAGAAATAAAAAAAGCTTAACGTAAGAACAAGAGAAAAAGAAATGTGATGGATAAAAGTGGGAAATGATGGGCACGTACGACAGCGACTCTTCTACATCTCCAATACCGTAGTAGAGATGAGATATCCTTAAGAAATCTTCTGTACTATCCGCTACTAGCTTTGTAAGAGTTCGCATGTCGGCGATGGCCTTCCTAATCTCACCTCGGGCTTCGTAACACTGTGCTCGAAGTCGATATAGCGAGGGATCCCAGACAAGATGCTAATAATGCTAGTATTAATAATAGTAATAATAAAAATTACGATAATATTAACAATAATAACATAACCGCTGTTGATCACTAAGTGAGCAAAGTGAAATATACCTCTAGTGCTTTATTCAAGTAGTGTTCCGCAGAATGCCAATCCTTCCGTTCGAAGAGCGTTTTGGCTTGATGAAGATATTGGCGAAGATCAACGATAAGGTCTAGTTTATTTTCGACTTCGGTATTCGAATTCTCGACGGATAGCTAAAATCAGGAGTCGCCAAGGTGTAGTAAGTTACAAAAACATCTTTTTTGATGCAAATACTCACCACAGCATTAAAATCGTTTTCAGCAGCATCAATTTCTCCTTGCTTGAGAAGGACATTTCCACGTTGGATTCTAGCCTGAAAGACTAACTTCTTTCCTTTAAATGACAAAAGCCGTTGCAAATAAATAGCATTCATTGTAGAACGAAGTTCATAAAATATTGAATACCTAATGGATATGGGTCTCTTGTCGCCACACTACCTACTTACTTGGATACTTGGATAGCACATCCTAACTAGTTGCGCGGACCCCATCATAATTTTCATTTTCTCGTCGATGTTTTGCTAGTTTAGCTATTGTGGTTCCCTGGAGACCCGAGATCAGCCTAGCCAAAGTCTACCCTAGGTCATGACCACCACAAGGAGTCGCCGCCATTGTGGATCAGAGGGAGGTTTTCCACCATGCGACTAGTCTGATACCATGACGGTGGTGGATCATGGCATTGGTTTACTCTTAGCTAGGCTTCCTGAGGGAAGCGCAGGACTCCTTCCCAGATTGGGAGGCCGGGGATATGAATCGCTCCGCAGTACATCGTAACCGTACACCCAGGAACACCTACCTCCCAGCCATGATCAAGGGGTAAACCATTGGGAGGTTAATTGTCGTAATATTATTCAAAAAGTGTAAATATCAATATTTGGACAAAAAAAGTCTTGATTTAGAAAGCAAAACATACCGATGTGAAGTCTCCTTTCAATTCGACGACTTTGTCAAGGTCCGGAATAGCGGCTTTACTCTTGCCCATTGCGAGATAGACGGTAGCTCTTCGATATAACGTCTGATAATTCTTTGGATCTAACTCTATTGCAGCATGGTAATGAGTAAGAGCATCAGCAAACTGTCCCTGAAAGGATTTACTACGAGAACCCAGATCGAAGTAAGAAGAAAAACAGGAAAAAACGCTTACTTTTGCCAAGAACTGCTTCCCAAGCTCGAGATGCTTATCAAGTTCGTCTTTAGCGGCACATACCAACACTAAAAAAAAGCTGCAGAGATAAAAGACTAAAAAAATACAAACAGTTCAGAAACCTACTTAACCACATTCCAGTAAGGACGAGAAGCGGTGAGGGAATTCCCATCATTGGGAAACACATCGTTTTCGGACGAAGCACAATCACACTTTGCAGGAGGTTATCAACAAAGAATTCTAACCAATACAGCCTGAAATTTAGTGTTGATCAGGAATACTTTATACCCAAACGTTGTGGGATACGAGTCGGACCAATGAAAGCCAATGAAAGGAAACGCTTAAGAGCTTAAGACCAAACAATACTCTTTAAAGAGACGCTCAAGACCAAATGATACTCTTCTAGGTTTTCACCATCACTCACTCATAGATCACGCTAACCAGTAAGTCTCAAAAGAAGCTAAGATGTGCATGAACATCAATCGAACAAGCAACGACCTCATAAGGCACAAAGTGGTATCCACAAACAGTAAGCATTATCGATTGGTGAAGTGTCTTTTCCATGGTTTAACCAAAGCCAGTCAAAAATCACGGTCAACGGTCTAAACAAAGGTATCCTAGACTTCCAAGGAGCTGTTTACATCCGGAAACAAGGTGACGATGAATGGAACTTGACCTGAACTCTTTTAAAGTACTTTGAAAAAAGAAAACCTCAAACAAGTGCAAACAAACGAAGTCCTTAGAAGCGTAAGAACTCAGTGATACGTTTCTTCTCTATAACAAGCATTAAATGTGAACCAGTATTAAATCTTCGAAGATTCTCTTTAAGCCACGATTCCATTAAATTCCTAGGGGGGGATGGGTCAAGTAATATGCCTACAGCAATTACCTCCATCACATAAAACTATCGACTAGACTCACTCATAACCTGTATGATACAAAACATGTTAACAGACATGTACTACCGGAAGTGCTGACAAGTTCATAAGTGCTGCAGCATACAGAAAGGACTGAAACGATCATAAATTAGTCCAATAAGGATTCACATAAGTAGCTAGACATTTAGCGTAGTGAGACTAAATGTATATCGTATTTAATGCTTAAAAACGTTTCCTAACAAGTGATATAACGAAGCCTACTAGTTAACGGTTTCGTTTTAGAGCGACTGGTTCAGAATGGAGCGAGGTGGCCACCCCTGCAAGGGCCTCTGCGTCCCTGCATGTCTGACGTCTCATAGACACGTCAGCATAGAAGACAGGAATTTCAAGATGAGGTCCGGACAACCGCAAGGACCTCGTCCAAACAAATCAGTTGTCCGAGCAGAAAGAGTTCATTTAAGCGAGCTACACTTATACTATATTCAGATAACTAAGATATGATGGTAGTAAATCCTTTGAGCTGACATTATTTTGTATACATCGCCGACAGGCTCTACTAGTGTCGGAGGTTCTACTAGCGTGAGTTTTGTTGAGTAAGAGCTGACTTGTAGAAAATTTGTCATAGTTTCGATCAATCATGTAGTATTTCGACATCCTCGTTTCCGAATATCATACCTGAATACGGAAATAACTGAAGATTTCGCAAGAACAGCGGTAGTATTGGTTGATGGTTCTGACAAGAGGAGTTAGCTGTCGATTGCATGAATTGTTGTTTCTTTGGAATGTCATGGGGACATATAGCTCGCTTCCGATCCATCTCAAGTACTGAACTCATCTTTACAATGTCCATGAATGTTATTCATTTCCTTCTCTGTCAGTTGTTGGATGTGTTTATGGCCTACGTCATTCTTCTGGATGACACAGCCCATTGACGTGAAGCCCGAAGATCAAGTTGGAAGAAGTGAAGAAAAACGAAAAAAAACGAGTCGAAGGAAATACGAGGAGGCTAGCACTGGATAGTCTACTTGTATTGCATCTGTTCAAATTTCTCAACACATAGTTTGCTTTGTTTTGTTTTGGGTAGAGGCCGATGTCATAATGACTGGGCTACTTTTTACAATCCATAGGGATTTTATACCGATTTTCATTCACAAAAACTGGAAGAGCCATTTGTTTTCACGGTACTAACAATAATTAAAATGCCCTATTCTGCGCCTCAGAACTAATTTTATGGAACTATAACTGTCTTTTTACGACCCGCCTTCACGTCTACTGTGCTGATACCAGCGTTTCTTACATTACATTCGTTTCCTCGTACTATCATCCAGAAGGTCTTCCAACTTTTACATGTGGCTTCGGCTGCTGCTTGGGGATTTTCACTTGATCTTAAATGTCGTTGAATGCCGGTCAAGTCGATTCTCTTAGAAGTTTTGGGATAGCAGGACTAGAGCTTTCCCACTTCGATTGCAGAGATTATAATTTTCCCAGACAAGTCCGGTACCAATTTTCCGACCCCGGAGGGAGGAGAGGCTTGGTTAGGCGGGAGTGGAATTGAACTAATACCATGCTCGTCATGACGAACATCACCACCACTGTGCTATCCGCCCCACATGACTGTTTTGAAATTGTGAAATTGGTTTGAGGCTTATTGTATTGAATTTCGTTTGTTACGCTCCCGTTCTGTCACCGTGCAGCTATTGGCTTTCACTTTTGTAAGAGGAATCGCTGACCCTCTAGAAGAATCATAGTCGTAAGGCAGTAAGCTCTTATTTGATCAACAAGGTCTAGCATAGCATACGATACTTGGTACACGATACTTGAAAGGTCCTTCTTCACTGTATGTGCGGGCCCTAACTCAATCACCGTTTTTCAGAGATTTGCTGGTTAAGCCAATGTGGTTTCCTGTAATCCCAAGGAGAGCCGCTTGGGCAAAGTCTGCCCCACGTTTCCACCAGCACAGGCAGTCGCAGACTTTGTGGATCAGAGGGAGATTTGCCATCATGCGACTTTGATACCAGGACGGTGGTGGATCCTGGTATTGGTTTACCCTTAGCTAGGCTTCCTAATGGAAACGCCGAACGCCTTCTTAGCTTGGGAGACCCTGCCAGCGGGTGAATCCCCAGCTGTACATGGCAGTCCGACACCCAGGAACACCTCCCAGCCACGATGAGGCGGTAAATCGTTGGAGGACGGCTTGTTACACCTACTAACCAACAGCATGTGATAATCGCTTGAAAAGTGAGGATTCCAGAAGTATTCACACTAAACCACCCTTCACCGTATCGTGCGACACTCAAAATAACACATGCTCCTGATCACTTCTGCGCATGACGTTTGCAAGAAAACGAAGCGAAAAGGGATGTTGGGACCCTCGTAGCATGTCAATATGGGTCATCAAAGTACCTAAGTCGTTAGTATTCATGTCAATTCATTTTCGTGCCTTTCAGTCGTTATCCAAAGAAATAGGTGAGCTCGTGCGCGGTCTTGATTTCGACTGCAATTTGGGACTGGTATGTCCTCAAGTCGATACCACAAACAGTTGTAAGGGTTTATGGGAAGGAGAAGACTTTGTTGCCTTGTGTGTCGGATTCTTGCAGGATAACAGCGATTGCTATAATGGCAGTGAATCTTGCGGTTAATCAACCAACCTCTTGAGGACGATGTGACGAGTGGAATCAGTTATGTAGACATACAATACTAACTCTTCAGAAAATTAAAGGATAAAAGGCGAAATCTTCCGTATAAGTGAATATGCAATATTAATACTTACTAGTCAGGAAACTGAAGCGTAAAAGTTTAAAGCACTCAGCATTGTTCGATTTTTTAAGGATGGCCATGCATTCCACTTCCTCAAATGTTGTTAGAGGTGTTCGAATGCATATCTGGTCTACCCCATAACTTCTGGTGGCCTACCGATATATTAGGTCATTGTTTTTATTATCTGAAACAAATCTGCTACGAATTTTCTAACTCTAGAGTGATGGAAGCCTTGTCGAATTCTGGGCGCGGAATCGAGTCATCTGCTGATCCAGTGTATTGGTGTATCACTGACCAATGCGCCACGCACGTAAAGTGTCAAGAAATCAATGTTGATTTTAGTCTACAGACTCAAATATGCATATCTCATTGAAATCAACGCCCAGAGTTTCCTTTGAGGTAAGGTTATTTTTGGTTCTGTAATAGTTTGTTCAATGTTTACACTATCATTTGTGCTATGTGCATTTAAGACAGATGCACAACAACAATTTCTTTGCTTATCCCCAGTTCATTGCGTTGTCCCGAGCACATACACATATTCACGACTCCACAGATTGTTCTTTCACCTTAATAAGATGGACACATGACAGATGGACGAAAACAACAGTAGAGTGGACTACAAGAAAATGCAAGCGTCCTCTTGGAAGAGCATCCAAACGATGGTGGGACGTGTTCGTGGTTAACATCAACCATCTGCACTAGTAGATGGGATTGTTTTCAGGATTACGGAATGGTCATTGCGGACGTTATCGTATTCGATGCAGACCACTATCATGGACGACGACTGCGCGAAAGAGAAACGAATGAAAGTTACCTTGGGGCCGCCACAACCTATGAAGGCAAGCCATCCAAGTATGCAAGTATCATCTCTCGGACAGTCTTGCATAGATCAGCTCCACTTGACGCCTTCAAGTAATTATCGCCAGTGAAATTAGGTCGCCTGCTACAATTTTCGTTTTCAGCACTGTAATCTTCTATGGTTCGTTGATCAAATAAAGGCCATTAATAATTTGTGTGGGTTTATGTTCAAATTTAATTGCTTATAAAAAGAGGATGCTCGAATTTGTTTGCTCAACGTTTTGACATCACTAGGCCATATTGGACAAGATGCAAAACTAAAGCAAAAACACGAACATAGAAATGTGGAAAGAAGTGTGAGCATTTAGGGTTCTTTAGTTTGTCGGTGGCTTCTTTGGGAGCCCCGACTAAGGCCCAAGCTGCTTTTCTTCCTCTGCTTAATTCCTTCCTCATGTTATTTGCCAAGTTGAACCCCAGATCACGTACAAACTTCTGTCTATAATTAGAGAACCATCCAGTTTGATCTGTCCGTCACTGTACGCTGGGTTTCTCATTAAGTGGTTCTTCTTCCGACCTATACGTACTACGATCTTTCTCGCTTCGCTGAGCTCATTGATTATCGCCTATGTTTCGCTGGTGATTCTTGAAAAAGACGACCATGTTGTCGACGAAACAAAAATTTGACAGGATTTTTTCAACAACACGTATGTTTTTCTCGCCCCAATCGCCAGAATTCATTATTCAATGTAGTGTAGTAGTAAACAGAATTGACAACATAGTGTCTCCTTTTCGAACCTCTTTGGATGTGGTAAGGGGACGAGTATTTGCGTGCAACAATTCCGATAACAGTCAGATAGAGTTCTTATGTAGGACGGGTTCACTCCCTGGCTGACAAGTGCTGATAGGATTGGATTCGTTTCGACGCTGTCAAATGCTTCTCGTGCTCCATAAAGGTTAGAACTAGGAGTAGATGGTACCACCGAAAAAATTTTATTAATTTCCACACAATTTTTAGCAAGCTTATCAGGCAGATTCCTTGTCGGAATCCTGCTCGCTCAACTGGTTGGGAATTATCCAATGTGCTTAACATGCACGACAAGATAATCTTCGTGAAGAGCTTGTGGAGTACATTCAACAACCATGTCGGACGGTAATTACAAAGATCCTTTCAGTCATCCTAGGCAGCATGATCATGCACCACTTCCCTCACTGCTCAGGGATTTTTTCTTTCTGAACATAGGAGGTCATATGGGATGCGAGAAGTGCATAAAAATTGTGCCTTCCCGCTCCAAGAAAAGTGGTGGTGATATTGTCCGGTCCAGCAGCTGTACCTCTTTTCACTCCTTCTATCGCAACTCGAACTTCAAAGGGAACAATTCTAGGTAGTTTTTCTCCAGCGGGAACACCAGGGTCTGGGAGGTTGGCTGTGGAAAGAAAAAGATTGATGTATAAATTTTCTGTTATCAATTCCAAATCATAGCGGAAAGTTTTAGTGATTCCATATTCGCTCAACGAGGCTGACGGCGAAACACCACATTCGCACAAGTCCCGACGGCATCTCTTCAAGCAGGCTCTTATTTATTCTGCTTCTGACGGTTTCTTCTGCCTGTACAAATGCAAATCTTTCTGCAAAGCTCTTCTGCAGCAGACATTTATTACTGGTCATGTAACGTGTGTTTTAGTAAGATAAAGCTTCAATTTCCTTTCTCAATACAAATGTGGTTGTTCGTTCGATCCCGCGCAATGCTTTCACAGGCTCACAAGCCTTTAATTCAGCTGAGCTGGATGATGTAACAGTTTTGTCTGCGAAGCACTGATTTGATAAATAGATAGAGTTTTCGCATAAACCTACTATGCATTCCATAGGCTCTAAGGATGTCTGCTGATGCCGAATGTATGGAGCGCCAAGTGTTAAATGCTCATCTAAATCCAGATAATTCATTCAATTGTTTTGAATCCAGCGTGTACTTTTATCGTAAATCACACAAATGACTCTTATCACGTAGGCGACAGTGCATAATTTTCCTCCGCCAATGTTGTTTGTTGAGATGAAATTGCGTCATCTGCTCAACTACCCAAATGCAGGTTTAAATTAGCGCGCACACTCTGTTGAGTCACGTTTTTAAATGCGTAAAAAAATTTTTAGTTAGCGAAACTTGAAGTGTCACGACGCTGTGTCAGAAGCTGCTGGTTTGCGATACCCATTTAAACATGAAAAATCTATGGAGATATGCTAGAGATAGATAGACTACAACAACAAACGGCAGCACATCTTCCATCGTTGTGACCAATATTATGTAATATTAATAATTGCAATTAGCTGCCTGCACAGAGCACCACTCATCTATTGTCTCGTTCTTCGAGTGGAATGGTGGGTAGGAACTTATAGCATACTGAATAC